>MINK01175804.1:0-10167 GCA_001735545.1 Phormia regina | reverse complement strand
TAAAACTTACCACACAGGTATAAAAAGTACAAATCACAATAACCATAGGTGTAATGGTGTGTATATCAATGCCACTGACTGTAATTTTAAATAAAATTTTATTCGAAATTTTTATATATAGAATATGACAACTTACCTTGACTAAAAGTTAAGGCAGGTACATAAACAGCAATAGGCAGCCATAAAACCTTTATTATTTTCATAAACAATGAGATGGTATTAAATTACAATACTAATACTACGTTAACAGTCAACGACAAAAGTAAATACTTACAGTTTTTAAATTGAAAAGAACAGCACCAAATAGACGCATACGGCGGCTAAAACGTTTTTCAAAGTACTAGGAGAATATAAGAGAGAAAAAATCAATAAGAAAATGTGATATGAAAAATTTAAGATAATTATTAAAAAAACTGATTGATTTAGTTCAATTTTGATGAAAATAAGGGAAATAAAAAAATAAAATAAAATATTCTTAAAACAATTTAATTTAAATAAATTTTACTTAAATGCCATTATTTTTTATTAGTAACTCCAAATTTCATTTTTATCGGTTAATAACCGATTTTTTCACTTTTACATTCCTAGTAGCACTTTGGCATTTTGGAAACTATTTTGGTCATAGATTACTTACATTGATATCAATTGTAAAAAGTTTCTCAAACACGCACTACAATTGTTTTTGTTTTTAATAAAGTTGTTTACTAACACATTCATAGACTTATGTTTTTTTGACAAAGAGCTTCATATCTATGTTATAATCTCTGATTTTGGTACTTTCTTCTTTCTTGAAAATCTGGCAGAAAACGAGTAAAAACTGTATTTTGATACTTTTTTGGCACAATATTTATTTTTCATAACTTATCAAAAAATTAGAAATACAAATTCGGTACTTTTTTAAAAATTCAGACGATTAAAGGGTAAAAATCGTACCTATTTTTGGTACTTTTTTTCATAAAACATTTTTTTTATATTTAGTCAAATATTCATATAAGGATTTTAATATGGCATTCTACTACAATTGAGAAATTTATTGAAATACAATTTTTTCTACATCGATGAGTGAAAAAAGTACCAAAAAAGGGTAAAGTGGAAAATTACATTTTATTCAAACTTATTAATGAATTTTCAATTAAATTAAATTTAGAAACATAAGATTAAGTAAATGTATTCACAAGAGTGGGATTTGTGGCACACAAGTGTTCTTAAACACAATAATCGTACAGGGAATACGCAATAACTTTAAAATTTTTTTAACCGATTTTCTCTTCTCATATCTTAATTGATAGATAATTATGTGTACAATACTATTTTTATCACCTATTTACAAAACAAATTATTTAATAGCAAACATTTTCTATAAACCGTAAAAATGTCTACTTTTTTCCATATAAACGCACCTTACCAACTTCAGGCCCATTGTGACACCGTTTAACGATATCCGATTTTATTAGTATTTCACACAGTACGTTTTTACAATCCAAAGAACACGATCAAAATTCGAAAGTTGCTAAATTTTGCTGCAGCCTAATATACACACATACTTTTTAAAAAATATAAAATATCCTTTAAAGTGATTTTTATACCCTATAACATCACAGGTGGTTGGGATATTATGCGTTTGTACTTATACTTGTAACGAATCAGGATTTAGAAAAAATTACTGAACCCCGATTTTAAAGAATCACTTTCTGAATCCATTTAATTATGTCCGTCCGTCCATCCGTCTGGCTGTGTGTCCATCTAAACCTTGTGGAAAAAGTACAAATCCTCATTTAAAAAATATCTTGAAATAAATAAATATTTTGACACAAGGACGAAGCCTTTTAAAATTGGTTATGACCGCTCCACTATTTGACCTAGTCCCCATACAAATGTCTTTCCGAAAAGAGGTTTAACGACCATAAATGGCTTAAAAACGGACTGTATTCATTTGAAGAATGGTATGTGACGAGAATTTTTTTTTTGAGTATTTTAACTGACTCGTGATAAAGTTTACTATTTTGGAAAATATCACCCAGAAGAAGAAAATCTGGACCTTAAGGAAGCAGTGTTGGTAGCAAATATTATGTGATGTCTCTCTGATGAGTTCCTCTACAAAAATGGGGACTAACCATAGTTTTGCTGTATTGTGATCATCACAGCTTTCAGAAAGGATCTTTATAATGATAGTGTATGTTAAACTTAATCCGGAATTCTTTTAACAATTTATTAGAGCGAGGGAAAATTAATGACGATATCTGAGATTCAAGAAAGTTTTCCTATACTTTTTCATTAAAAACAATCTAATAATTTTCAGCTCCTGTCAGTGATCAATATTTCAAAAAAAGAATTTAAATTAATCTGTATTGTATGGCGTCACTATTCAAGAAAATCTCGATATGATCTTCACTATAATCAGTTAGTCAGATTTTTTAAGTATTTATCCTATAGTCACTTATGAATATATAATTTACTTCACTATTATTAAATAAAATTGCAAACTTTTTCATAATGTCTCTTTCATTATCAATCATATCATTGATAATGTTAATGATCATGATCCCTGTAATATTTGTCATTGTATTTTAATTAATAACAACAATAGACCAAGAACAATAGTAGCAGCAACAAAACAAACGAAGCCGACAACAATAAAACAAAAATTACAATGAATTTTCACGTTAAACATCTGCGTGATTGTTTTTTAACACTTCAGTTGTTGTTGTTATTGTTGTTGTAGTTATTGTTTTTTATGTCACACTTTTGATTTAAACAATTCAATATTAAATGAATTTGTATTTTTTGAATTCTGTTTCAGATTTCTGTTTTTTTTTGCTCATTGTTTTTGTTTTTGTAAAATACTCTCGAACATCACATGTTGATGATGTTTTAAATTAAAAAGTAGATATTTGTTATTGTCTATAAAATAACAAAAAGTTAAATAAATAAAAAAAATAAAAACTTTTGAATAAATGATTTTTAATTGAATTAAATGGAATTGTTTTGGTTTGGGAATTTTCATGAGTATTGTTGAAGAAGCTTTTATTTTGCTATTGCGTTTGTTATATTAGAACATCGATCAATGGTAAATGTTTTTAAAACTAAAGTAAATCTGAAGGTGATTAAAATTATTCTTAAAATAGAATTGTAAAGAGAAAAAAATAATACGAAGAAATATTCTCAATATTTAAATTCATTTAAAAAAGGAATCAATTGGATTTTATAATTTTTAAGAAAAAATTATTTGCTTATAAAACGTTTTTTTCTTTAAATTAGTCAATGACAAAATGTCATAACTTTTACACTATAAACGTCATAATCATAAGTTGCTTAATCATCCTTAACTGGCCTTAGATTGTGAATAAAATATATTCACCTTTCACAAAACAAAAAACCGTTACCTTTAAAAACGTCATTATCATTGTTGTAATTATAAATTTACAGTTTATTAAGTTCTTTAAATATGACGTTTATAATTTAAGTGATTTAAAGTGTTATAAAAAATAAAATAAACTAAATTATGCAAGCGTCATTGTTTTTAAAACACTTTACACACATTTAAGATTTTAACAAAAAAATAATAATAATAAAAAAAAACAAGAGTGACAACTACATGACACGACATGATTGTTAATCTTCATAAAAACAAATGATTTTTTTTTTTGTTTGCTTGTTTGCTGATGCATAATAAAATTAAATAAAATAAAAAAAAAGAAATAAAATAAATAAATAATAAATATTAAAAAAATATAATGATATCGCTCAATCTTTATAATACGCATGAGAATATTGGTGAAGGGAAATAATAATTTAGTGCTAGGTCATCTTTAAAACAAATCTAAGTTTAGTTCTTAAACCATTTTAGTTCAGTTTCCAAACTATTTTAGTTTAATTTCAAAATAGTTCTGGTTTAATTCTGCTTTTATTCCTATTCAATTCTAGTTCAGTTTCAAATCAGATTTAATTTCATACGAATTAATTTCCAAAACAAATTAAATTCACTTTACAAACAGTTCTAGTCAGTCTAAATTAGTTCTACAACAATTCTATATTAGATCTCTTCTAGTTCAACTTTAAATAAGTTCTAATTCAGTTATTGTTCACTTTTAATTCAGTTCTATTTCTCTTCTAGTTCAATTCCAATTCAGTTCTATTTCAGTTTTATTTCAATTCTAGATGAGTTTAAGTTCTTCTAATTCAGTTCTAGTTCCATACTAATTCAATTTTAGTTCAGTTCTACTTCAGTTTTAGATCAGTTCTAATTTAGTTCTAGTTCAGTCCAACTCAATTCCAGTTCCTGTTTATTTCAAATACTGTTTTAGTTCAGCTCTAGATTAGTTTTATTTCAGTTCGCTTCTAGTTTAATTTTAGTGCTACTTATGTCCTAGTTCAGTACTAATTCAATTCTAGTTCAGTTCTAGTTGTGTTCTAGTTCAGTTCTAATTTATTTCTAATTCAGTTTAAGTTCAATTCTAGTTCAGTTAAAGTTCATTTCTAATTCAGTCCTAGTTCAGTTCTAAGTTAGTTCTAGTTTAGCTCTTGCTCAGTTTTGATTCAATTCTAGTTCTAGTTGAGTTCTAGTTCAGTTCTAATTCAGTTCTAAGTCAGTTCTAGTTCAGCTCTTGCTTAGTTTTGATTCAATTCTAGTTCTAGTTGAGTTCTAGTTTAGTTCTAATTCAGTTCTATTTCAGTTCTAATTCAATTCTAGTTCACTTCTAGTTTTGTTCTATACCAGTTCTACTTTATTTCTATTTCAGTCCTAGTTAAATTCTAGTCTAGTCCTAGTTCAGATCTAATTCAGTCCTAGTTAAGCTCTTGTTCAGTTTAGTTCTAAATCAGTTCTAGTTCAACTATAGTTCAGTTTTAACTCAGTTCTTGTTCAGTTCTAATTCAATTCTATTTTAGTTCTAAGTCAGTTCTAGTTCAGCTCTGGTTCAGTTCTAGTTGAGTTCTAGTTTAGTTCTAATTCAGTTCAAGTTTAACTCTAGTTCAGTTTTAATTTAGTTCTATTTCATTTCTAGTGCAGTTCCAGTTCAGTTGTAGTTCAGTTCTAGTTTAGTTCTAATTCAATCCCAAATCAGTTTAGTTCAGTTTTGGATCTGTTGTAGTTCTGTTCAGTTCTAATTCTAGTTCAGTTCCAGTTCACTTTTAATTCAGTTCCAGTTAAATTTTATTTATTTTCTATATCAGTTCTTTTTTAGTTCTATTTCAGTTTTAATTAATTTCTAGCACTTTTTTATTTATTCTTATTATTATTGTTTTTTTTTTTTTTTTTAATAACCTTTTTCCCCTCCCCAATAATTAAATATACTTAACTGTTGTCTGTTTAAACGGTGCGTCGTTGTCCATTGTTTTGTCTTCTCCACAACAATGATGTAGATAATGATAACTATAGTGATTAAACAAAAACCAAACAAGTATAAATAAAATAACCATTTATTCTACAACTTGAAATAAATTACAAACGCAAAAACAAAAAAAAAAAGAATTATTGACGTCAATTTGATCAGCAAAAATTAAAAAAAAAGTCATCAACATCTTAAAGAGATTCATCTCAAGTAGTAATACAAATTATTTCTTTCATTTAAATTTGCTTTGTTCTTTTATGGGAATTTAATTAATGATTTCTTTTTTAATTTTTTTTTTTTTTTAATTTGTAATTAAAGCGATTAAAAACTGTTGGAAACATTTCAAAGAGATAGCTAAATTATTCAACAGACAATATGTTTAACATTTATAACAGCAACCAGTTCTAATTGAAAATTAAAATAAATATTTAAATAATTTTTGTTTATTAAATGAATTTAAATAATATTTTAAATAGCTGCAATATAATAAATAAAACATTTAAAAAAAAAATATTAAATAAATAATATAAAAAACAGTGGGCTTTAGAATAAAAATATATGCAAACAAAATTTGTACAGAAGTATTAATCAAAATAATTTTTTAATTTTGGTTTGGAGGGTCATTTGTTATTCTATAATTTACTTGAGACTTATTGGCATCACTGAGAGAATTTATCCTGATGTCAAAAGAGAGTAGAGGGTTACCATATTAAACTTAATGGGAGGATAATTGTCAATATTAGTTTTTTATTTGTTTTATCTATTGAAGAGTTTTTTCTTGGAAAATAAAAAGAAATTATTCTTTATTTATTATTATGTTGTCTCAATTTCCTTTGTTTTCTTTTTTTAACTATTAAGTGCAGATAAAGTTTATTTAACAATTAAAATTTATTTTGTTATTGTTTTTATTTAAGCTTTACTATTTATTTTATTTAATTTTTTTCGTTGTGTTTTCTTTTCTCTAACATTGAAATATTTATTGCAGCCTTTTAAATTTTTAAATTTATTTATATTTCCATAGAATAATTTTTTGTTGTTTTTTTTTTCTTCTGGCTAAAACAAAAGCAAATGAAACTTGTGCAAACTTTGGGCTTTTTGTGGTATTTCAAATATTTGTTTTCGTGGGAATACAAAATAACTGTTAAAGATATAAATTATATTTTGCAAAAAACGTTGATATAAATTTAAAACCTTAAGTAAATAAGTGTGGCCATAATAATTTGTTTTCGAGAAATAGCAGATAGAGAAGAATAAGATTTATAGAGGGAAATTTGAGGGATTTATTTTCAAAAGATTAAATAGTTTAAACTTATATTAAGATCTCTGAAGTTCAGTTCATATTTTAGTTTAGTTTAAAATCACTTTTAGTTCACTTTATATTCAGTTCTAGTTAAGTTCTAATTTAGTTCTAGTTTATTTTTAGTTCAGTTCTAATTCAATCTTAAATCTGTTTTAGTTTGGTTTTATTTTAGTTCTTTTTCAGTTCTAATTCAGTTGAGTCTTACACCATTTGGAATTCAGATCTAGTTTCGTGCGGCATCAGTTCTATTTTAGTTTTAATTCAGTACTAATTAAATTCTAATTTAGTTCTTCTTCAGTTCTAACTCAGAGCTAACTCAGTTCTAATCCTGGTCTAGTTTAGTTCTAACTCAGTTCTAGTTCAGTTCTAAATCAGTTCCAGTTCAATTATAGTTCAGTTCAATTTCAGTTTCAATTCACTTCAAGTTGAGTTCCACTTCAATTCTGGTTCAGTTTCAGTTCAATTATAGTTCAGTGTTAGTTCAGCTCCAGCTGAGTTTTAGTTCAGTACTAGTTCAATTCTAGTTCATTTTATTTTAGTTCTACTTGAGTTTTAATTCATGTATAGTTAAGTTCTAATTCTAGCTAAATTCCAATCCAGTTTTATTTTAGTTCTAGTTTAATTCTAGTTCAGTTCTAGTCCTGTTCTAGTTTAATTCTAGTTCAGTTCTAGTTTAGTTCTAATTCAGTTCTAGTCCTGTTTTAGTTTAGTTCTATTTCAATTCCGTTTCAGTTCTTTTTTAAGTTCATTTCCAGTTCAGTTCTAGTACAATTCTAGTTCTGTTCTAGTTAAGTTCTAATTCAGTTCTACTTCGGTTCTAGTCCAGTTGTAGCTCAGATTTAGTTCAGTTCTAGTCCAGTTGCAGTTTAGTTCAAGTTCAATTCTAGTTCAGTTCTGGTTTAGTTCTAGTTCATTTCTAGTTCAGCTCGAGTACAGTTCTAGTTCAGTCCTGATACAGTTTTAATTTAGTCCTAAATCAGTTCCAGTTCAGTTTCAGTTTAGTTCTAGTTCAGTTCTATTCAAGTTCAAAATCAGATTTAGTTCATTTCCAGCTCAGTTGTAGTTCAACTATTATTCAGTTCCAAATCAATTACAATTCAATACTTTTTGTTTATACTTTCTTGCGCTAAAACAAATACAATCTTAGTCTGTATGGCAACCTTAGGGTTTAACGTAATTTAAGCTTAAGCTGCCAGATATTTTTTTACTAACAAATCGCTTATTTCTAAATTGTATTTCTTATAAAAAAAAATAAAATAAACTACATTTTTACCGTTATATTTTAAAAAACTAATTGCAACAATATAATTTTAAAATACATTCTTGTTAAATTAATTTAAAAATTTATTTATTCAGAGAAATCAACTGTCAGTCAATTAGTAAAACGTTTAATTGATTACAAATGACGCCCAGTGCACTCACAAAACACGTTTATGACATAATACTTTTAACACTTAATTAAGTTAATTTTTTTAATTTTATTTTTTCTCTCAATACTTTAATGCGTTACTTTTTGATGACAAAATGTTTTTTTGTATAAAAAAAAAATAAAAAAAGGCATATTACTTAATTCTTACCTAAATACATAATGACGTTTTGGGGAACCTTAATTCATTATTTGTGTTTAAGTATGATTACGATTGAATAAAAGTTTAATGATCTTTTGGCACATATTTAATTTATAAATTATTGCGTAATTGTTTATTTTTATTAATTGGACTGATATTTAATAAAGAGAAAACCTGTATTTTTACGGGGTAACAAATTTAGTTTATTTTAAGGATAAAAATAATCTAAAAGAATTATTTTTATTAAGAGATAAATATAGAATGACGTAAAGTTTTTAAATAACGGTTAACGGGATTTTAAAAATAGGTTTTAGTGAAATAAAAATAATGATGAGTTTTATTTGGAAAATAACTTATATGTGATTACGTGGAATTTCTTATGAAAGTTATTCATACTTTAAAGGGGAGAATAAACAATTATGAGTCATTTTATAATTTATAAAAAAAAATGTCTAAAGACACACAATTTTTGTCTGATACATTCATTTAAGTAATTGAAATGGAGATCTGGATTTTTTAAACAAAAAAAAATAATAATAATGAGTTTAAAATGTAGGAGGGACAAGTTTTTAATTTTTAAATTAAATTTAAATACAAAAACAGTGATTTTTTTTTTTACTTATAATAAAAAAATGTTGGGACTAATGAAATAGAGGTTTGTTTTTTATGTTAAAATTAATTTTTATATTTTTATTTTATAAAATTCGTTTTTACGTTTTAAAAAATATATAAAAACTGTTATCCTGTGTTTGTATGCTGGTTGTTATTAAGCTGGCATCTCTGTTTTTTGGTAAATGACATCTACTGTGTTGCCAATTGTACCTACCATTAGAGCATCACGTGGTGAATATAATTAAATTCACCTTAAAACTCAATTGTTTTACTGATAACCTCTTTATCAAAATTTAAAATAGTTAAAATAAAATTTATTTATGTATTTTATATTAAATATATAATTAAAACTCAAGGGACTTTATTACTAATTAACAGCTGTTTTAGATTTGTTTTAGATTAACTATTGAAATTTGCCCATAGACTAAAGTATCTTTTTAATTCAATGGCAAAATTTTTTTTAAAAGTTCACTAAACTTTTTCCTTATTTTTCAATTTCTTAAAATTTTATAAGTTTGTCATTTAATTAATTTTAATTTTATGTTACAACTTTGGCAATTGACGTCATTAGCACGTGAATTATTTTGGGGGATTAAACTCTTAAGAATAAACCTCCTCCCAGTTAAGGTAAATGCTGTCTGGAGATTTTTTTCTTTTCATTTTTTTGGGGTTGACAAAGAGTTCAATGAATTTGCGTTAATGTCTGCAATCGAAAACAAAAACAAATTTGCTTAAAGAAAAACTTTTTTTAGGCGTTAAAAAAATAAATAAAAATACAAAAAAATAATTTGAATTATTGTCTGGGTCTTTGACCAAGCCTATAAGCGATTTTTATACAAAAACAATATATTCGAAATAAAATAAATTTAAATTAAAATAAAAATAAAAAAACGAAACGTTTTTTAAAATTATCCTAAAAGTTTATAAAAATAAAAAAAATCTAAAAAATCAAGCAAACAACATCGTACGATGTTTTTTTTTGTTTCAATTATAAGATTAAATACTTTTGTTTTATAAAAAAAGAAACAATAAAATCTTTTTATAGTAAAAAAAAATCGTAGTTCAATGATAATACTCTTACTAAGTCGCGAGCCATCATCATCTTCATTGATAATCATTTTTATTTTATTTAATTTTTATTATACGCTTATTTGAATTCTTGATTATTTGCTATGGATGAAAAAAAAAAAACCATGGATTTTTTTCTAAACGTCAATACTATTTATTATTAACTAATTTGCTTTTTAAAATACGTCACTAGCAAATGGGCGGGTATTTTTAATTATTAATATTAGTTTGTAACATTTAATTTAAATAAGAAGTTATTGTTTAAACATTAACTACTTGGTAAAAAAAA
>MINK01175803.1:0-14295 GCA_001735545.1 Phormia regina | reverse complement strand
AGCCAAATATGGAAAACCTATCCTTTTTCTACTTTATACATAAAATATATAAGAATGTTGGACTATTAATATCCAAGAACAAAAAATCCTATTAAATGAATTTTTATCACAAAAATTTCCTTTAAAGATTACACACACGAAAACACAGACATAAAGGATTAACTTAAACCATAAATCACTTTTAAACTCCTTAAACGAATATCAGACAAACAATTTAATTTAAAGGAAATTTTTTGTTGTCAAAATGACAGATATATATTTATGGTGGAAATAAAGTATAGCCAGAATTTAATACATTAAATATTTGTTTGTTTATAATGGTTACAAGTGTCACCATTTATTGTTTTTATCTAACAGCTAACAGTTTGTAGTTTAACGATTACCACTTTGATTTGAAAGTATTTTTCATTTTCTTCTTTATTTTATTTCTTATTTTATTTTACACTTTTCTTTACCCTTTAAATTGTTGTTATTTTTTTCTTCTACTATTTCCTTTTTAACTCACAAATAAGATTTATTTATTTTCAATTCCCTTTTTAGTAAATAAAATGAAAGGAATAAAATTGCTTATAAAAGCAGCACTAAATTAACGTTTATTATGAGAGCGACAAAAAAGGCAACGATAAAATATTAAAATTAAAATAAAAAATATATATTCGCAACTCTTTTATACTAATATTTTTAACTATATCCTTATATAATAAAATTATATTTGAGTTAATGCCTTTTTCTTTGTTTGAATTTTATGTAGTGGAAAATACTAAATAAAAAGTATTGTGGTTGCTTCAAAAACGATTATCAATGAATTATTTGCATAAAAGAATTTGAATAAAGTTTATGTGAAATAAACTTAAGGCTTTTATAGTAATAAAAATAATAAAAACCCTATAAAAAAGATTTTCATTTTAATACTTTTAAAGTTTATTTCTTAATTTATGAACAAATTCTTTTACAATTTCTTTTCAAGTTGAAGTAAAAATCTTTTATTAGCTATAATCTATTGTTGAATGCAAAAGAATTAAAGCTTATTATTTCAACAGGTGAGTCAAAAGCGCTAATGATTAGATTACTTGTAAAAATGTATGGTCATTTTGTTGGTATATCACTTGAAATAATCCTCTTGAATTTTCATACTGATCTTAAAAAGTATTAATTTTGTTTTGTTGCTTTTATTTTATGAAATATACGAGAAAATAAAATTAATATTAGAAATTCTAATTTATTCCATAATTTTCTTTAAATTTTTGAAAATACATTTCGTCTTCTGAAATTTAAAAGGCCAAACAATCCAAAAATTCCAAATAGAGTATTTATATAAAAATAAAGAAAACTATGTATCAATAGTAATAAAAGTAGTTAGTATAGGAAGCGTTATTTAATATATAAATTTGTCATTCCATTTGTATTTTCAGCAATATTGATCTGAGACCTCAAAAAGTGTATATATTCTGGATAGGGGTGTCGATATAACTATAACTGTCCGCCTTCCTGTTGAAATCAGTTTTTAGAAATTCCCATTTATCGAATATATATGTTATTTACATAAAATTTTGCGGAATATTCCTTAAAACAACGGTTCCCAAATTGGGGTCCGCGGCCCAAAAGGGGTTTGTAAGGACATTCCTGGGGAGTCGCGAAGATACGATTGAAAAATATTAATAATTAATTTTTGTATATTTTTAATTTTTTAAACACTTAACCACAGACTGTTATTGTATGCGAGTTGCTAATTGCTCATTAACTCTCACTGGTTCTCAACTGGAACTTTGATGACTGTTAGGTGTCAAAATTTGACCAAAAAAAAAAAAAATGACCAACTACTTGCAAAATTACAAATATTTCATAAAATTTTGGATGCTGCACACTGTGCTATTATGTTAATAACTTCTTTATATAGTTGCTTCAATACCCTTTTGCAATTTTTATCATGGAATAATATCCTGTGAAATAAAATTGTAAATATTTGCTGGAAGAGTCCGACTTTAAAATTCTGACTATACTAATCACTTATTTTGCAAAGATGTTTGTGGGCTATGAAAATAATATATAACCCATGTATTCAATTTAAATAAAACTAAATTTATCAGCTTATTGGCTCTGTAAACTCTTTCTCATCATCATAAATTTTTAGGTGGAATTATTTTTGTTCCACTAAACCAAAATCATTTGATAAACAACTAAGATATCGGCAAAAAGGAAAATATAGCAATTAAAGACAACCTTAATACTAAATAGAGGCAAATATTATTCCATATCAAATTTTGAGTAAACTCTCTATTTCAAATGGTGTTGTTTGGCTGTTTGCATTTCAGTTGAAGATATATGAATACAATTATTAAAATGTGAACAATTAAGCTATACATCAATAATACTTGACAGATTTATTTCAATTTTTATCCATGACGTATAAGCAATAATAATTTCAAGCCAATTATTTATAGCTCATACGTCAGCAAACATTTAAGAAAACAATCACAAATTTCTTACGATATATATGTATTGTATAAAATCTAAAGTCTTTGCTTATTTGACAACAAAATTTACCACAATAATTTGCAATAATTATATTAATTGAAATACATATTTACCTGAAACCCAACATTTGAAATGCTTCTATCATTAACTGCCAAAATTAAGCATAAACATAAAGTTACCACAAATCTCTATATATACATAATTATAATGTGTATGTGTGTATGTATGTACTTGTGTACATATAACATTTAAGGGATTAGTGGTGCAAACAATTGCGCAATTATGTTTGGGGAAAAATCTTAAAATAATTTGGTAACAAAACAAGACTTAAATAAGATTATAATTTTTAAAAAGAAACTGGTTGAAAGAAATATAAAGAAATAATTATATTATTCATTTAAACATTAAGAAAAATAAAATACAAAGGCTTTATTCATAATGCTGTAAACATTCTTTTGCATTATATAGTTTGGGAAAGAAGTTACAGCAGTAGATTTTTATTTTTATCACTGAAAATGTAAATATAAAGCAATTATCTGATACCCAACAACACCTCTGCGTGTTAAGTCTCATAATATAAATAGTTTATTTTTTATATCTTTCTACATAGTTTTTTTACTCATATTTCATATTTACATCCTTTTAACTGCTTTGTTCATTTTGTTACCAATAACAAAAAAATCAAAACATCTGTTTGAAAATATGTACTACAAATTATTCCAAAATGTTTGCCTTTAAGCAAAATATTAATAGGTACATATTTTTGAAACACATGTCAATTAGAGAAATTGAAATATTGTTAACATTTTAGAAATTTATACATAAATACATACACACATACATACATGTAAAATACATTACCTAGTACAGTATATACTCATAAATTTATGTCAAAAAAGAAAACATCATAAAACCCACTCAACTCAACTGTCAGACTCATAACCGCCCACTTATGATAATGGATTTTAATCTTGTAATTATGTATGAGTGCCAATAATATTGAAATTGTATAAAATCTATGAATGACTGACTGATTGAATGAATACTCAAAATACTTAATAGTACTTATACATTTGCATTTAATACATAAATACAATAGTTATAATTGAATACGTACGTATACAGGTATGTGTTATAAACAGGTAAATGGGTGACAATAGTAAGTTAATGTGATATAATTCCCATTGGTATTGTTTTGAAAACATAATGCAATGAGATTGATTATTATGTAAATTGTATATTTTAAGCATAAAACTTTCAAACAAAACTATTGGCCTTAGTCTAAAAAACATGGACTAAGAAGTAATTTAAACTAATGAATAACAGACAAGAGGAATAAAGATTAAAAATCTAAACAATTCTCTTAATGTATTTAAACACCGTATGGATGTAAATTTATATATCTATGTACATTAGAGTGTCCCGAGAATAGCGTTTTTCGAGACACCTCTCAAAATGATGCACAAACAAACATTATTTAAAATGTTTTTCAACATTGGTCTTCAGTTCCATACCAGCGATTTTAAAATCATAGGTCCCATACATTTTGTTCAAAGAAAATTTCGATTTTTTTAATCAAAATAAATATCAAAAATTGGTAATTTTATGCTGGCTATAGAAAAAATTTTCCAATGGGATTTTCGATCATTCGAAGACTTTTTAAGGTATTTTGATGAACAGTTTTTTTTTTTTTTTTTAAATCTGGAAAATTACATATTTTCAACAGTTCTTTCTACAATGCATTTTTTTGTTTTTTAATTTAAGCCTTAAAGGAACAAAATTATAAAATCTTTATTTAGTTTTTTTTTAATAAAAATATATAAAATTTTGCATGTTGTACTAAAATGACGGTTTATGAACCAAAATTTTTTAAAATATTTTTTCTATAATTGGTCTAGAATTACGAATTTTTTAATACCAAAGACTAAACTCAATACTATTTTTTGGACAAAATGTTCTGGATCCGTGACATTCAATCGAAGGTAGGGAACTGAAGACCAATGTTAACAATTTTTTTTAATATTTTCCCATATTCAGCTAATTTTTATTCATTGTTTGTGGGGTGTTTCTACAAAATTATTGTTTACAGGACACTCTAATGTACATATACAAAAGCATTTTACAATGCGTTAGGAAGAAAATATACATATTTACTTGCGATATTAAATAAGTAAATACCACAACACGGCAAACCAGAAATATGTATGTGTATGTTCAAAGTACACATAACCACTTACCATATACTAAAAATATATTAGTATATGTATATAGTTTATATATGCTTGTATGTAAATATTTGCTAGAGTATTTCCCCTTTTAAGAAACTCCTTATTTTTACCTTAACTAAACAGATTGAAAATATATGATTAAGATGTCACTGAGTATTTAATAGACGGGATTATTCAAGGACTATTATGAAACCATAATATGATACTTTATGTTTAAATAAGCACATAGATATATGTTTATAAAATAAACTAGTAAGTAAACTATATTTGATAATATTAATAAAAAAGATTCCTTGTCTGTGTTATGATTTAACTGATATAAAAATATATATCTTATGTACAGTATTTGTGTAAGAAGGGGAAACAAATTTTGAATAGATTATTTGTAAGTTTTTGTGATTTAAAATCATTACTAAAACTATAGTTAGATTTAAAGTTTGTTGAAATAATGTTATTAATGAAAACTTTATTTATAAATTTTCTAGATATATTTACCATATTAATTTCTATACATACTTTACTACTTATTTAAAATATTAAATTTGTTATTTGTATTAAAACTTGATTAATATTTAACATATTTAATTAACCATTAAATGCTAACATAAGTATTAAATTAATAATTATATTTATATTATAATTAACACTTAATACCTACATTTAATAATCGTAACACAATTTTGTGGCCAAAGGCTGGTAAAAAAAAAATTTATTCTAATAAACTTTTTAAAATATTATTAAAAATTTTGTACTATTGTTTACATAAACATTATAATCTATAGATTTTCATGAAAATAATATTATATAGTTAAGTCCTTACAGAGTTAAAAATACATTTTTTGTCCTTAAGCTATTAGCAACATAAAATATTTAATTATTTTTAGTTTATAACGCTTCAAAGGAAATTCATTATAGTACATTGATGTTAAATTTTCATTTTTAAGAATTAACATTAAATTACCAAAATTATTTGAAAAGTCATTCCATCATTTCATATACTATTAAATATTTACTTATTACGGTTTAACATTTAACTAAAAGCATTTCGAGTATAACTTGTGTGTTAATGTATCTCTATAACACATTCCGATTTTACTGTTTAAATGTATGCATGTGTTAGATATGTACCTGGCTTTATAGTATGCAATTGGAAATTGCTTTAACACTTACTATCTCACATTTGCGCACACACTCATGTATATAAACATGTTAGCATTTTTTTAAATTGCTAATAAATCTTAATGTCTCTAACACGCTAAGCCTACTAACATATTTCACACAACATATTGAGTGTTTGAATGCATAAATGCATAATATTAAGGCAGTGTTCATTTTTCCATGTGTAAACAAACTACAGAAAAAGTATTTAAAATTGCAGCAAAAGTAGCAAGTTGGTTTCTTATTTCTACTCTGAAATTATACCGAAATTTCAAAAATTTTATAATTCCAATTCAATCAATGTCACCTAATTGAAAACTTAACACTTTATTGGAGGTGGTAGGTAAACTAAACAGAATTTTTATCGATCCTTGAATAAAATTTTATATTAAAAAAGTAATAATAATAATAAAATTAAAAACATATTATATGATTTCAAAATGATTAACGATTTGTGATATGAGAAGTTAGGATGAAAATTGAAAGTTTGTTGAAAAAATAAAAATTCAAATTTTAATTTTTTTATAAAATAAAATGACAAAAAATCACCAATTAACAAAAATATATGAAAATAATTCATTCGATTAAAAAATTATTTAAATTTGCACCTTTCACCAAAATGATCATATCAATTACTGAAAATTGTTAAAAAAAAATGAAAATTAATCAATTAATTGAATCAATCAAGTAGACGATTGAATGAATTAAAAATGTATATAGGAAATAAAATCATACTCAAATTTATTTTTACTTGAATATATTTATTAAATTTTGATTCGAATAATAATTTCTTCTGTGTATAAATCTAACTTAACGAAGTTTTCAGTGATCATAAACTTTATGATCACTGAGTTTGAAATTTCATGTTTCCGAAAACACTTTCAAGGTGGTGCAAGCTTCTAGTGAATTTTATTAAAATCGGATATGTTAAAATCGATTGCTGGCTTGGAATCACTCTATACCTTTATTCCATTAAAAGTAAGAAATAACTTACAATTTTTTCTTCCATTTAAATTGTACTATTCTATTACTAAACTATTTTATTATTTTACTGCATTTGAAAGCATTTTTTATTTAGATAATAGTACTATATATTCACACATATGTTTTGTTTATGAAGCTACTTCAAAACTGAAATGTATTTCTTTTTTTAAGTTATCTGAATACATTTATTTTCAAACATTTTTTATAGCCACATATTTATTTATAAAACAATGTGGTGTTTTCAAATTGTTGAAACTAACGTAAGTAAAATTAAGTAAAAGACTTTATAGTTTTAACCCACTAAAATATCTATTATATTTGTGTACAAAATAACACCATTGAGTGTCAATAGCTGATCAACACCGCATGTGTATAACGAGTAGACAAATCAACCGCATGAATATCTATACGAAAATTGTTGATGTTACCACAACAGTTGTCAATACCTTAGTGTAAACAGAACAGGTTTAATACTAATCACGTGAAACGTTCTTAGGGATAGTGACCTGTCACTTTTACATGGGGTTATCATTAGAGGTGGCTAATTAGACTCTTGGGAAAAGTCACAGCACTTGTCCAAACGAATACGTTCAGCCTCGATTAAAAATTTGGAAAAAAATCTTGGGAAATTTGTTTATTTTTTAAACATTTTTATTATTATTATTATTATTATTATTATTATTATTATTATTATTATTATTTTTCATTTTTATAAATTTTTTTCTATTTTAAATTTTTTGTCGATGTCGAAGTCGACCCCCCAATCGAAGCCATGCTTATGAAACGTATATTGTATAATAGTTTTCAACGTTAACCACTCAGCTACTGATTGGTAATCCTCGCGGGTTGCTAATTGTACACTTAACAAGCTAAACCCCACAGCTACTAAGATTGAAATTTACACGTCTTTTTTCTGTATTTTACGAGAAATATGGTTAGCACATGTAAATTGGATACTATGACCTCTGAATAAATTAATCGACCTATAAGTTAAATTAAACTCAATAAAATGAGTCGAAATTAATACTCTTGATCTAGAATTACGGAGAAATATACTAATTTGATATTTATGTTAATAACAAACCCATAAACATAGAGTACACTGCACAACGACACATCGAGGCACTCTTGGACAACGAGAAGGGCAATAGGAGGGAAATAAATAGCGGTACCTAGAGGGAACAATACTTGCAGTGCCCAACATGACACACAAAAATCCGGCAGGGTTATAACGCCACAAGAAAATGAGTGTCCGGCTCGTGTTTTTACTCGGTAGAGAAAAACTATAGTTGTTTCCACAGTCCATAAAGTGCCTTCAACACTAACCAAAATTATAATTAATTTAATTAAACAAATGGTAATTGACACAAATTTCCCGCAGGGTATGGCAAAATAATGTTTCCCTCCGTGTTTTTACTTCAATAAAAAAATTAAAGATGTTCACATCCATAAATCATTTTCAACTCCAAATTAATTATTTTATTTACTAAATGTAATTGTTAAACTTTTTGATATAAATTTAATTTATTTATTTAGTACTTAACCCAAACAATAAATTTTTATATTTCATTTTATTTTCAGATGGTGGCTTTTTATTATTGGCTGTCTATTTAGCAACTGTGTAATAAAAACAAAGCAACAATAGAAATTCAACACCATAAGGATGCCTGTTAGCACAATTTAACGATGATGTATAAGAAAATCTAATAAAAACAACAACAAAAAACTCTTAGCAACCAAGTAAATCAGCCAACCAAGCAACCAATCAACTAACTTAACTCAAACCAAACTGAACTTAACTACACACTGAATAGAACTTAACTCAGTCTAACAAAAACTGAACACACAAGACTAGAAGAAGAAACACAAAATTTGAAACCAAGTAAAATCTAACAGCTAAACTGAATTGAGTGAGTATATCAGTAAAAACAAGTGATTGTTTGCAAAAAAAAAATATAAATACTAAAGTAACTGAAGACAAACAAAATGACAGAAGAACAACAAAAATAAAATAACAAAATCTAGAAAAGTAAACACAAAGAAACACAATATTTATTTATTTGTTAAGAATATAATAAAGTAAAATAAAAAAAATATACGAAAATATAAAGATTTACATTAGAAAGGCTAAAATCTTAAACTTAACAAAAAAAAAAATAATAATAATGTAAGAAAGTCAAAATGTTGCATATTTGTTAAGAGCATAAAATCTAATGAAAATAACAATAGAATACAAAAGTAAAGCCCAAGAGTCATCAATTATAAAGCCACAGGTAATATAATGTAATCACAACAAATATTGATACAACTTTCCATAACCACCAAAAAAAAAAATAATAATAACCTACTACAGACACAATAAAGTAAAAGAAACTCAACTAAAGGACATTAACTTTTATTCAAATTTAGCCACTAAAAAGAAGAAGAAGAATATAAAAGAAGAGGAGGCCTACTGTGTTAAATGACAATCTAAAGCTTTTGTGTTCGTTCTTCTGTTTTGATTGATGATGGCAAAAATTTGTTTTTTATAAAACATCAAATTATTTGTTTGTTATTTGAAACAGTTCACTTTTACGTAAATGTCTATGACCGAAACAAGTGATAAAAGAAGAAAAAGAAGTAGAAAAAGAGCTGGTCTCCACAACATATCGTTGTACTATAGCTGGTACATACAACACAATGACAGATGTGTCAACGACACAAGGCAACGCACTAACAGGTGCTAAATCACTGAAAAATAACAATGAAACATGTCACTCAATAGCGGATACAAAGTTACAAGAACAAACAACAATTTCGCTAACAAATGGTTCTACAATAAAAATCAATAATATACAAATACCAACAATAACAAAAGACGAACAACATTTGCCATCCACAGCAACAGCACCAGCAGCAGCAACAACAACCGCAATGTCAACTGTTGGTGTTAAAAGTCCAACGCCCACAACACAATCACCGGTCACAACACCCAGTCAAACATTAGTCTCTTATGATACTAATACGTCTGCCTGCTCTACCACCTTAATTTCTTCAGCAAATCAAACTAATCAAGTTATAACAAAGCCCGCCTTACAAACCGATAAAGTTTCAATATCACCGGAAACCAATGTCACTGCATTATCATCAACTCCATCACCGACATTGACAACTTGTGGCAGTAGTAGCAATATGGTTGGTAATACAACAACATTAAGTTCACCTGTTAGCTGTACGAGTCCTTCACTAAAAGTTGTTGCCAAGCAATCACGTGAAGCTTCAGCTCAAGATGTTGATGAGGTGGCTCGTTTGTTTGAGGAGAAACCGGAAGCATTTGAAAAATGGTTAATGGAACGTGCACCACCTGAAGCTTTGGCACGGTTACATGAATTTATCGAAAGTCGCAAGCAGCCATTGAAACGGCCTTCGGTAACATCTGATCTATTTCAGCAGTGGATGTCTTCATCGCCGATTCAGGTGAGTTGAAAAAATCTATACAAACATATTGTAACTATATATCAATATACTCTGTATTTGTGCTGATGAATACCTTTCGACTGGGAATAACTTTCTGAGTGTATTTAATGATATCCGTCCGTGTGGCCGGCTATCTGTATGTCTGTCTGCCTGTCTGTCCATCCAAGTAAACATTGTAAGCAAAATATAGGTCGCAATTTTGAAGATATCTTGATGAAAATTGGCACGAATAGCTATTTTGACATTAAAACGCTGCCTATTGAAATCATAACCAACTTCAATAGGCAACGTTTTTATGTCAAAATAGCTGTTCGTGCCATTATTTCACACTGACCTCATATAACTGTCTCTCGAAATAGGTGTTTACTGGTCATAAACGTCTTACAATACTTTAATAAAATTTGGTGCAAAGAAGTTTTGAATAAGTGATAATTTTTGTGTGAAATTTCATGATTATCAGTTCATAAAATCATATTACAGATTGTAATTTTAAAGAAATCGGAATGAAACTTCTTACAAGGACGATTTCTATAAAAATTTATAATAATCGCACAGTGATTCACAAAATGTTTATTAAATATTAATATAATTTTTGTTGCTTTCACTAGAGCTAAAGTATTTTTGATTTAGTTTGGAAAAACATCTCTAAAATTTTCGGACCTCCAAAGTTGATCACCTCGGGAATCTAATTTGTTTACAATTTGTATGTAAAAAATATGTTTACGTGTAAAAGTTATATCTATAAGATTAATTGATATTAAGATCGAAGTAAAATTCACCTTTATTCCGGTTCACAAACCCTATCCAAACTTTGTTAATTTTCCAGATGTTGTATTAATGCATTTCTAAAATTTTAAAAACGCTGCATAGAAATATGTCTGTTATATACAAAAAGTATATTGTGATCAGTGTTGCCAGTGAAAACTTTTTAAAATACTTTTACCCTATGAAAAAACTCCGATTTTTTCCCTACACGTAGAAAATGTTTACCTAAAAAAAATACTTACACATTTTAATAACAAATACATTAAAAAGCTAAATTATTAAATTAAATTATTTTTAAGTATTGCAATTCTGGAATAGAATCAAAAAACTTTCTATAAAAATACTAATTAAAGATTTAAAAATTTCCTATAGAAATATAGATTATTTTTGAAATTTATAATATGAGTTTAATTTTTATTATTTCTGTGATTATTCTGAAATAATCACAGAAATAAACACTAGAATAAGATATTTTTACTGGTGTCAATTTTATTTCAATTAAAAAAAATGGATAAATGACTTCCTATTGGTTTTTAAGGAAATATCTGACATTTTCCTTAAATATTCTAATTAACTATTTTATGGTCTTTCGGTTAATTTTTTGCTTGAATAGATCCAATCTATTTTTAAATCGATTCCATTTTACGATGTGCTCTTAATTTCCTTTCAATTATTATTTACTAGAGCATAATATCTTTCAATTTCATGGAACTATGGACAATATGATGTATAATTTTAAGTATTTCGGTACAAATACTTAAAATTTCTTTGTTAACGCTCCATTATTAGTTGTTGTAGTAAGAAGAAGCGGAAATAGCCCAAGTAAAGAACGGATACCATGTACTTTCTTAAGAAAGGAATAAACATTTTTTAAAGGCACTCATTCTCGTATATTTTTGAATAAAGTCCTTTTTTCTCGCATATGCATATGGTTTCCGAAATCAAAAGCTTTTTTGGGAATTTTGATTTCTTTGATACACGAAATTTTTCAGCCCTAATCCCTGATGCATAGGCGACATAGAATTTATAGGTAGAAAGTTGAAAATCGTCTGTCAGTTCGAATGTTTTATCGCCTATTATGCACTAAAGATAATTATGAAACAAATTCGCCTGAATTGCGTTCACTTTATTTTTTTCCTTCTTACTTGCGTTTCTACGTCTTCAGGCTACATTTCCTTTAACTTTTTTAATAAAGATTCAAAGCAATAAACTTTTTTATGACACTTTTCTTCCATAGATTATGTGATTTTCTCTCAAAATCCTTTCTAGTTTGTCTGAGTCCTACAGCTTGAAGATACTATTTTTCTTGCACTACCAGTTTTCCATTCTGTGACCATGACCCAAGAAATTGCATTTTGTGACATGAATGCATTGTTTCATATGACCCATATAAGATTTTATGAGCAATTTAAAATATGTTTTGAATTTTCATTAAAAAGAAAAAAAATAATTTTTCATATTGGACACTGCTAGTGACAGTCCTTATTCGTGCGCAGTCCTTATTTAAATTTTATTTACATATTTAATATTTAAACAGTTTTTGTTTTAAGAAATTTGCCAATTTTTTTAAGTTAATTCATAAAGCGTTAAACAAATTCTAGCGCTTTCCTTTCAACTTGTACTTGACATTGAGAAATTAATTAAACAAAATTTAATAAATAAATACACATTTCGTAGATACCAATAAGAAATTTAAAAAGAAAAAAAGCTAATTTTTTTGTTTTAGTTTCTTGTTGACGTAAAAAATTTATTAATAATTTGAAGAAAGTTCGAGAACAAAATTTAACTATTTGTGGGTATAAATAAGTTTCTAAAAAACTTTTAAACTTTTTCCAAAGTGTTGTAATCAAACAATTGTCATTCCTTTTTTAAATAGGCATCATTGGAAAGGTACTCATAATGTTATTATATTTAATTTTATTTATTAAATTCATAATTTTTAATACATTTACTTAACATTTATTTACTTTCTGTAAATATTTGCATAAAGTCTTTAACATTAAGATTGTTTATATAAATTCATTATTAAAAAAAATTTTCTTAGCTTATGTTAAATATTTGCTTTAACAAAATAAAATCTATTTAGTCAATAATTTTCGAGTATCTATTAAACGTTTGCAATCATTTTTATTTGGCCACAAAAGTTTTTTAATGTTTTCCTTTCATTTTATTACCACATTGACAAACATTTATTTCTTTAATATTTAATGTAATTGCACACGACAAAACCCTAACGTAAAAAAATTTTAAAACCAACACCAGCAGTCACCAACCAACAACAATTAAAACTAAAAGCCAAATTACTTAACGAAGCTTGTTGCAATGCAATACATGATGTTAAAACAAAATGCCACAAAAAATGAAATAAAAATCTAAAAAAAAATATATAAACGAAAAAAAAAGAAACATTTTCTTAAAATCCTTTAGTACCACTACTACGTGCAATATTTAGTATTAAAACTTTGTTCCATCCCAACACACACACATTCACCCATTAATTAATGCATCTATGTACATTTAGTTGTACAACAACAATTGTGAATAACAATAAAACTTTTTACGTGTTTTTCGTTTAATTCTTTGTAACAAGTTTTTTTTCATATGTAGACAACATGTTGTATAATGAATATGACACTTATACATACATGTTGACGTTGCAATATACATAGACATATACTTGCTACACAAACTCAGATTCTTCATTTAAACATTTATCGCCTTTCCGCCTCTTGATAAACAACCAACCTCAAGTTGAACAAAAATTGTTGGTTGCTCATTTAATTTATACTTTGTTTAACTGTCGAAAGTTATTAGTTTTAGTTTTCTTTGGAAATTTTGGTTTGGTTTTTATATTACTGTTGTACATTTTGTGTATTTTTTGGTTTTAGCAAAAAATTTGTTATTATAAGTCATATTATAAATACTTTTTTATGAATATGCACTAAGGTATTAAATAATAATATCAAATACAAGTTGTTTTAAAAATATGAATTTTTCTTTAATAAGGGGATATAATACTTAAACTATAACAATTTAAATTTTAAGTAAGGACTGCGCACGAAAAAATCCGTGCATACTCTTGGGCTTATAACCTTTGATGTGGTAAAAAAATGGTAATAGCAAAATTAGTTTTTCTTAAAATAAAAATTGAACAAAAATCACCAAAACACATAATTAAAATTTTTCATAAAATCTTATATCAGTTATACAAAACAATTGCTAGACAGTC
>MINK01175801.1:20216-33085 GCA_001735545.1 Phormia regina | reverse complement strand
AATGTTTAAAATTAATTGACAGAGAAAATACAATCCTTCCAACTAATATCTTCTTTTGAAGCTAACGAATTAGTTTTTTGAATCAGTTGTGTCAACCATTTATTCAGCAATTGAATAGTATTTGCAATCGAATTTGTGATAGTGCTCTTAACTGACAAAATTCGATTGGCGAAAAATTCGGTTTGTTTTCTCTGTGTAGCTTTGTAATTTTAAAAAAATTATAAAAGTGTGTCTTCTATTTAAATAGTACATCATGTAAGTCTGTCGATTTATTTTCCATTTATCACCTCATATCGAGTTGCATCTAATCTTCCATCAAATTAAAATCGACATTTTTTGTTTATTTTTCTGCAACACCATTAACGTGTCAATCGTTGCTATCATGTAAAAATCTACTTTTGAAAGGAATTTCTATGCCAGACAAATTTATGGCCGCTAAGAACAAAAACAAATACTAAAAAGTAAAAATCCATAGCAATAAGCCGAATTCAAATTTAACTTATAACCCCATGACTCACAGTTTATCTTAAAGCAAATAAATGCTACGAAAAGAAATAAATAACAAACTATCAACTCAAAATGGAAAAAGAATTATTTTTATTTTATTTTTTTTTTTAAATACGACTAAAAATAGCAACAATAAAAACTATTTTTGTATGCAAAAGAATTAACAAAAAGAAAAAAATGTAAACTCACGTTTTTGGTGTCTGCTGATTATGCAGAGTTGTTGTCAGTTTTGTGTTGCCATGGTTGCTGGATGTTACTTTTGTCTTCAGACCCTCATCATCATCTAACGGTAACGATGATTGTTTAGACTGACGCAGTGCATTGGAGGCATCATATTGTGAAGAGTGCTGTGAAGCTATTCTTTGTCTTAAGGCACTATTACTACCACTACCACCATCACTAGTTATGTGTTGCGGTTTTCCTGTTTTTATTGTTGTTGCTGTGGGACTATAGGAACGTGTATATGGTCTGCGTTCTAAAGTTTTATATTTACGTTTTGTAGCTGAGTCTTCATAAGGTTGAGCTCCATTAGTTTGAAAACTACGTTGTTGTCGTGCTGATGTTAATGTTGCTGGAGTTGTGGCATCAACATGCCGCACAAGTCTTGTTGAATCTAATGTGGATGTTTCGCTTATGATGGGTTTTCGTTTTGAGTTGGTCATAATTGTTGATGTTGTTGTTGTCGTTGGTGTTTTTGTTGTAATTTGTTTGCCCGCGTGCCTTGCCAGGGGCAAACGTTGTTGCCTACTAACACCACTACCTCCACTACTACTCGCACTTGCCATCTGCTCTGTTGTTTTTGTTATTGTTGCTGTTGTTGTTATGGGGGGCTCAGATGTTGCTGCTGTGGCAGGTAAAGTATGACGTCTTAATTGTAAATGTGGTGGCGCTTGTAATGATGGTGGTATTGGTGTTGTTGTGGGCAAAAAAACTCTTCTATTCGTTACGGAAATTATTGTTTTGACTGCACTTGTATATGCCAAACCTGCTGAAGATGAGCTGCTGCTATTGGTGCTGCTGATGTTGCTAGTGGTAGCCAACACCGCGCCAAATATTAGTAGAAGTAAAGTGTTTAACAAGTTTAAGGCCAACGACTTCATCTAAAAATTATAAAAAGACGAAAATAGTTTTAAAAAATAATCATAAGGAAACATTATAAATTATGTGGATTTTTTTTTTGTTTTGGTTGGTGCAACATAAAATGTTTTTACACTGACCATTTTTGTTCAAACAAAATTAAATTATTTCACTTTAAATTTATGTTACGTAATCAATTTAAAAGTTACAACTTAGCGATGATTAAATTACAATGTGTTTTTTAATGTAGAATGTATTTTTTGATGTTGTTAGTAACAAGGCAGACTTTTAATAGGATATTTCAGATTTCACATTTTTATAGATATTTGTTTTTGTTTTTCTTTATAGAAAGTTATTCGTTCAAAGTCCATATTTTCTTCACATTTAATATTCTTGATGAATTTTCAAGTTATAGACGATTTTCGATTATTGTTGTTTTATTTAAAATGTGTGATCAATTTTCTCTTCAAAGACAATTTTCGATAAATTTCCATTTCATTAAAAATTTTCAAAAATTCCCTATAAAAATAAATATTTACGGTCAGTAAATTTGTTTACATTTTTTTAATCAATTGTCATATTATGGACTTTTTGGTAATTTTCGATAAATTTTCATTTAATAGATTTTTTTATTTTTATTTTTATAAAAATCAATTTTCTTTTTATATATTTTTTTTAACTAGAACTGAAAGAAAATTGTATTTTTTTAAATATATTATTAAAAATATTAACACTTTTAACGAATTAATTCCTTCTAAATTCTGTTAATAAGTTAAGCCTGACTGATTATAATACTTTTATAATTCAGTTTATATGTAGTACCTTGTGTGTAGTACTCTCATGTCTTTTTTCTTTGAAAAATCACTAAACACTTTTTCATCTTCAGCAATTGCATTTATGTTGCCAGCATTGTGTTTTTATATATATTTTTTTTTTGTAATTGTTAACGTGTTGCTTTGGTTTTATTGTTGTTACTTATCTCAATAAAATTGTTGCTGTTGGTAGGTAATTAGTTGCAACGATGAGTTGCAATGTTAAATACCAGTCGAGAGTTTATGTTGGTGTGGTACGAGTATACGATTAGTTATTATGTTAAAGTTTATCTGTCTGTCTGTCTGTTAGTTTTTTGTTTTGAAGATTTCTTAGATAATAATTATTATAGGTAAACTTGATGGCAAGCACGTGTTGTGATGATGAATTTTTATAAAAATTGTTTTATGGCTTAAGATTTATGTAATATACAATAGGAGATAAAATTATAAGAAGTGTTTTTTTTTTGTTAAGTTGATAAGGAAAGTAGCAATTATTTAGAAATATTGCTAAATTTAATATATTTTTTTTAAGATCAACCCCATTGATTTAAAAATATGTCTAAATATTTGTTTTTTTACTACAATACTACAATAAATTTCAAATTAATTTAAACAAATAGATATAATCATTTTTTAATGTTTGTAGGTTATTCCAAATAATTATACCTCGAAGGACCTCCATAACTTCATACAGATGCTCATTTATTAAGAAAAAAAATAACAGGTGAGTAAATTATTTTATTTTCATATACAAAATACATTAAAAAAATGCCATAGAAATTTAATATTTTCTATAAAAAAAAAAAAAACAAAAACAAATATTCTGAACCAATATTTTAGATTTTTATATTAATTGCAATAAATAACAATTTTATCAATCTTATTGGCAATGAAAAAAAAAAAAAGACAGGATTTTGAAATATTACAACCAATTTTGTTGCAACATTATTGTGCTAAAATAATTTATAATTTTGTATACAAAAATGTTTGTCCAAATAGATTAAAAAAAAAAAATAAAATAAAATTCGCTAGAACTATATAGTAAAACCATTAAAACTGACCTCCTCCATCTATGAGAAAAAATTTCAAATATTCCAAATAATATTTGTATATAATGTTAAGCTCAGCATGATGGCGTATCAGTAATAATAGTGCTGTTAATTAGTTCAGCAATTTTATTATATTGAGTTTTATTTTATTTAAAAATTTTTCTTGTTGCTGTGAATATTAGACAAAGTATTTTATTTATTTTCGACTTTTGTGTGTAAATTTTTATCATAAAATAACAATCTATTGTAATTTTCTATATAAAGCATGTAAACGAAATAATTTGATCTAATGCAAATATTTAAGGAAAGATACATTATTACTTTCTAAAAATTGTTTTATTTATTCATTTTAGAATTTGGTCCTTTTAATAAAAATATATTAGACATTTTGTAATTGTTATATTTATGAAAATTAGAGTTTTCCATTATTTAACTAGTTCCCAGAATGCATAAAAATAACCTGAACTCGTTCAACTTTGACGTTAGGCCCAATAATTTTTGTTTGAAATTGTCACCTCCATAACTAGTTACGTCGAATCAAAAACTCATTCTGTAGAACAGTTATTTTTTTTCAACAGACAGACATTGTTATATCGACTTTTGAGGTCTTAGATAAATATTGTAGAAATTACCTGTTGTGAAAAGTGTAAAATATACAAAACTATGCATTTTAGTGTAGTAAAGGCAAACTTATGCAAGATGTATTGCAAAATAAACTGCTGAGCTTAAAATATGCAAAAATATGCTATTTGTTGCAAAATATGGAAATACACATTGTAAAAAAATCTATAGAATTACATAAAAGGGATAAATAACTGTTTGGTGTGTTTGAAGTTCTATGAAAAAATTGATTTTTGATTGCTCTGTTTGGAAAATCAATCAATTCTAATTTAGAATTTAATAGAAATTATGCTTTGTTTATTATATACCTATAACATACGAATTAGATTTTTCGTTAATCATATTAAAAAAAAATATCTTCAAATTGTACTATATCTAAAGCTTAATGAAGTGGCTACCGGCGGACCTTTGGGGCAAACAGATCGCCATCATATCACTGGCTGGTCATAGAAATATAGGTGTATGGATTGATAAGAATACGGTAATGTAACCGTTTTAGGGTCACCTGATGACATTCCTTGAAATATTAACTACTGCACTCCTATATTCCTTATTGGCAGAGGGTTCTCAGAGTCAATTTCGACTGCTCCTGCATTAGGAGACAGCACAGTAGAGGTTTACCCTGTTGGATCCAAATCTGTTAATGGAGTTGGGGGAAGGGGGTGCCTTCATTCCCGAATATGGGAAAAGTATTTCCTTTAAATTGTCGGATCACTGCAGCATTCTTCAACCAGAGGTCTCGGCCATAAAAAGAGCGCTAAACTGATTGATGTACTATACGGTGTGGATATCCAAGTTTGTACGGACATTCAAGATGCGATCAAATGGCTCTGGGGTGTTTTTTCGACATACGAGCTGCTACATGAATACCGGGTATCTCTAAACGGCGAGACATTCAAACCTAGAGCTAGGGGTCATTCAAATACGTTGGGAAGTATCACTGCGGACGAACTGGACACGAATGGCTCACTTCTTCGACATGAAGATGTGGGTTAATTGGTCGGAGTACCGATATTCTCCTACAGAACTACAATACTGCGGAACCTATCGAGGATTGCACAGGATAGATGATCAAATATGTCCACATGTCCAACCTCAAGGCGAATATGGCCTCATTATGACGGACTGCGATCTTACCTCATCCTGGAACTAACAAGGCATCGGTTACGTATTCTGATATCCATTGTCACAGGGGACTGGATTGCTGGTGCAGGCGCACTTCTGTTGAAGTTGCTCTGATAAGGAAAAGGAAAATACAGTGCAGCACTGTTCGACTCTCAACGAAATAAGAACCGTTAAATTCGGTAGTACTCTTGGTTCTCTCCGATATTGATATCAGAGTGATCATTTACTTCATACATGCATCTAGTTGATTCGACTCGAACGTAATTTCGGACATATGAGTTAATATCACATGATAGCTTAGGGTATCACAATGGGACTAACCTGAACCTATGTGAGCTGCCTTGTAATTGTTTTGACAGAATTAATGAATAAAATATAAATTATTTAAAAGAACATTTATCCTACAAAAGTACTTATTATCAATTAACTTCATTGTTATTGTATTTAATTTACGAATTTATTTCAGATAAGTAAACTGTTAAAAAATACATTTTAAAGAAAACTAAATATCTGTCCGATTTTCCCAACGACACTAAATTAACGACAATAATATCTATATGTAGGGATTTTTCCCTTTCTTCTGATACTACTGATCATAATACTTGTATGAATACTTATGGTATTTTACATATGTAAACTAAAATACATATTATAAGGTGCTTATTAATATTTGCTACATTTATATATGTATGTAGATACATTTTTATAATAGAGTCTAATAATGCCTTATAAAACATAATCGCAATCTACCAAAAATCTTTAATCACGATTTTAATTTAAAAAACTCTTAGCTCAAACTGAAACTAGAAAAAATAACTTAGAGCAACAAGATTTGTAATATATTTAATAAAAATCATTCTATTGCTATTATTACAAAGTTAGTTTTTTGTTAAAAACCTTATACGAGACTAAAGTACTATATCTATTGTAGTATAAAAAAATTAAGCAAAATCAGTAACGGCAACAATGACTGAATGACAAGACTAAAAACGTTATGGACAATTGAAACAGTAGTTCGTTTTTTTTATCTTTAAATTATTGGCTGTTCGTTTAGTATAAGTATTTAGACCATTATTTTGTTAAATTTTTTTTTCTTTTGGTGGCACGGATTTATTTAAGTCTTTCATTTTTTTTTGCCTCAAAGAATATTGTTTTGTTTTTTTTGTTGTTAAGGCTTCTGTTTTTTTTGGTGCTGCTACTACATACATATGTACTATGGTTAGTAACAATTATTTTGTATTCTTTTGTTTATTTTAGAAGTTCAAGATGCATCAGTATTTATATTTTGTAAATGTTTTGAGGTATTTTTTTTTCTATATAGAAAATAAAACGAGCATAACCATAAATCATGTAGCAGATAAGTTGATTTTGAGTCTTCAATGTTTCGGTTGCTTCTAAGTATTTTTTTATTTTTTATTTTGTTGCATTGAAGACGGCTTAACCATAAAATTAAATTAAATGAAGTTGAAGGTTAGTAAATTTGTCAATAAAATATACTTTTTTCTGTTTACTGATTTTTTTTATATATATATATGTAGTCATATATGTTGCTTGTTCCACGTTCAAGTTTATGGTCAATCATTTAATCACAATGACAAATAAATTTATTTTTTTTTCTTCTTTCAATTGAAGATTTTCTGTTTATGGATTGTTATTACATGAAGACAGATACAGTAACAAATAATTGTATGATATTTTAAGAAGTAAATTTCAAAACATTTTAATTATAGAAAATTGTATTTATAAACCTTGAATTAACAAAATGGTAATAAAACTATTTATGAGCTTTAGTTTTGTTATGGTTAATTTTATTTGAAGGGATAAAAAAAAATGTATTTTTTTTTTTTAATTTATAAATTAATATAGAGTAAATATAAATGAAATGTAAATGCAAATAAATTTATTTCAAAAACTTATTGAAATTTTTTGCAAATTTTTTATAAAAAGTAAATTTATTGAAAATATCCTATAAAAAAAGAAAATTTATTGACAATTTCATATGAAAAGAAAATGTATCAAAAATATCCTGTAGAAAGGAAATTTATTGAAAAAATCCTATAGAAGGGAAATTTATCGAAAATTTCCTATGAAAAAGAAATTTATTGAAAAAATCCTACAGAAAAAAAAATTATTGAAGTTTTTTTTTTTAAATTTAAAATTTAGAGGAAATTATGTATGAAAAGTAAATTTCAAAAACTTATCGAAATTTATATGAAATTTTTTATAAAAAGTAAATTTATTGAAAATTTTCTATAAAAAGAAAAGGTATTAAAAATATCCTGTAGAAAGGAAATTTATTGAAAATTTCTTATGAAAAAGAAATTTATTGAAAAAATCCTATAGAAGGGAAATTTATCGAAAATTTCCTATAAAAAGGAAAAAGGAAATTTATTAAAAATATCGTATAGAAATTAAATATATCGAAAATTTTCTATAAATAAAAAACTTACAAAAAGTTTCCTATAAAAGTAAAATTTATTGTAAATTTTCTAAAAAGAGAAAATTTATCGTGTTTTCAGTAAAAAAAAAAAAAAAATTATCTTTAGAATTTTCTATAACGAAAACTGATTTTTATGGAAATAGAAATGAACAAGAAAATTATATTACATATAAATTTTGAAACATTTAATGATTTTATATTATGTGTTCTGAAAGCTGTTTGCGACACGGGCATCATGTACGTTGGAATAGATTTTTGTTATTTATTATTTTTTTTTTTTTGTTTATCTATAAATTAGCAGACATGAGTTTAAATGTATCATGAAAATAATATTTCCACTTTAGTTTAAATAATTTACCCTTTAATTCTGGTTTTGCCACAGACACCAACAACTACAACAAGTGTTTCAAAGCCACAAAATATTTGTTGATGAAATTTTGGGTTTGGTTTCTGCTTTTAGTTTTTTTGTATTATAGTTACTTCAAATTTTAAATTTAAAGAACCAATCATTTGAAAATTGTTGCATGCAAGAATTTATTTTATATAAAACGCCTTTTAGGTGTTGAAAATTGTTACAATTTTTATATAGAAACTTTTTTTTAAGAATCAAAAGAAACCAATTCAAATCACTTTTGAAAAACTATGAGAATTTATTTAATGTTTTTCTAACAAAATAAAGTAATTTATTATACTGTTGGTAAATGTTTTGGAGGTTGCACTAAAACTTCAACTGCGATATTTATTGCCAACAAAAATATATAATTTTTTTTTTTGTCAAAAAATATCACAAACCAAAAAATAATAAAATTTAAAAATAACACAAATTTATTCTTTGACCTAAATATGGGCAATAATAAATTTGTTGTTTTGTTATTAAATAATAGAATCAAAAACAAAATATGGTTCAATAAATTTCAATAAAATTGCAAGTTTTTTTTTTCAATTTAATAATTTTTAGAAAGTCAACTGTTTTAAAAAAAAAATTAAATAAAATAAATAAATTTTGATGAATATAATAGTAGTTAGTGTTGATACTAGTTGTTAGTTAATAAAATAATAAAAACTTTTGTTTAAAGTTAATTACTGTTACTTGCAAATTATATTATTTTGTCATGGAAGCGCTACTTGTTAGTGAAACAAATTTAAATATGCATTACTAATTCGATTTTATTTTAAAATATATATTAGTTTCTTTGTTATAAGTACTTTTTATTTAATTTAAACTTTTTTGATAAATGTTACTTTTACTATAATATTTCAAAATTTAATTTGTTACTAATTTAAAACAAGAATATTTTAAATAAAAAATAAAATGAGAAACATATGTATTTGATGTATTTGTTACATATGTATATCAAAATATTTGACCATTATTACCATTTTTATTTTTATGTCTGCACGAAACTTAACTTAATTTCTAAACACAGATTTTTAGGTAATTTTTAGTTTTTTTCTTTCGATTTCTGTTATTGAATTCATAAAAAAGCGGATATATGCCAAAAAATAAAAATAAAAAGTAAATAAAAACAGTTAACATGTCGTAATTATGTAAAATAAACAAAATCAAAAAACATATGAATACTTGGCGCACCTGCCAATTGAATGTAAAACATGTTGAACAGATTCTTAACCCTTTTATGGTAATAAGTTTTTAATAATTTGTTGAAAATTTAATTCAAATTTTAAAATTGAGATATTTTTTTGAAATGTATACACCATATTTGAATTTAATAGAAACCGATAATATGCTTAATTGTAACAATGGATATTTTGTTTAAAAAATTAAATATGATTAAAACTATGAAAATGTTGCAGAAATATTTAATAAATTGTATTCAAATTAAAATAAATTTAATCGGTCCTCTTGTTACTACATATAAACAATTTTTAAAATATTGTTTCAAAAATTGTTAAAAAAAAAGAATTTTAATGAAAATATATAATATTTTTAATTGGTGTAATAAAAATATTGTTTAAAATCTGTAATATGATAAAAACAAGATGTTAATTACATAAATTTAAATTATTTTTATTTTAGATTTTATTATTAATATGTTTAAAATCTAAATAAATTTAGTCCGATGATCTCTAATGATCTTTATAAGTAATAATCCCGCTTATAAAAATATTATAAATAGTTTTCACGTTCCCATGAAAGAACAACAACAATTCATTTTAAGCGTTAAAAATTTGTTTATGCATATTAATAAAATAATTAATAAAATAATTTAATAGAAACAATTAATCACCCCTATTATGTAAGTCGTTGTCGACGTCAGCGTTAATTTGTACTCGTTTTCAATTTAAAACGACACCGACATCACCTCGACGCAAAATCGGTATTTTGTAATAGTATTGTGTGTTATCGATAATTTAAAGGAAATTAATATCTTCCCTAAATGTTTTTTATTTTTATTTTGAAATTTATGCACAATAATGAATTCTTTGCAAGATATATGTATATGTGTATAAAAGATATAAAAGTATATTTTTGTTAAATATTTTTTTGCCAAAAAGTGAGGTTTTTTATATTAGAAATTCTTTAAACTCATTTACTTTTGGGGTTCAAAAAAAAAAAAAAATAATTCCACATCAACGATATTTAGTACAAATGTTTCTTATAACTATACACTTTTATCAAATTAATATTTTAAAATGTCACATTGATTTAAAATTATAATTTGGAAATCTTCTTTTATAACGCGTTACTTTAGCTTCACTGTAGTAACATTGCGAATGTGCCTCCCGAGAAAGGCACCTCTTGGAGCCATTCACATTTTCTCTCTCCAGCATTTCTATTGAAGATATATTAACGAGATATATGTCAAATGATGCATAATTTTAGCAATCATTAGTCTCCACTTTGCCATATTTGAAACGGCGTAAAATCCCTAGTGAAAAAACTGCAAAATTGATTTCACGAATTTCGCACTACACAATTTGACACTGGTTAATGGAATGCTAATTTAATCTGTGCTAGTCTTTTCTACAAGAATTTATTTATACCCTGCATCAAAGGAAGGAAACAGAAACTTGTTAGTTTCAAATACTTTTTTGGATTTTTTTTGATTTTGAGTTCTTGCCGGTACCAGATGGATCCATTTAAGATCTTGTTTTTTATTTTTTTTTTTTTGTGTTACACAACCAAGTGTTGTTAATATAATTGCATCAAATGTTATTTTTAAAAATCTGAAGACAAAAAAATTTAGGGTTGAAAGTCTGTTTCATAAATGTAAACGCGAAATGAGAATTTCTCAAATATATCCTTTAAATTAATATTGCATAATGAGGTTTAATTATTTCAATTAATATATCCTCATATATCTGCAATTAACAACTCTAATATTTTTCTTACATTTTCAAAACAAATCTGATTTTATCATCTTTGTTTTACCTAATTTAAGAAATTTTCATTTGATCTTTATCTTCCCTCATTGGGTTAACAATTTTCTTTGTTGTCTCCAAATAAATACGAACCAAAACAAAATATTGGTCAATATTCCAAACAGCCACCCTCATGTCTACTATTTAGTTTTGTATACGATAACATGGTCGCCGCCGCTGTTGTTTTTTTTTTTCTTTGTCTCAAAAAACTAAAATAGCATTTGACTACTTTAATTTGTTTGAAATTCTGTTAAAGTTTCAAGCTAAGAAAACGAAGAAATATTTGCAACTAAAATAAAACACTTTACATATTGATCAATGATCATGAATGACTAAAAGTTAAGGAAGATTTTAAGAGAGCTGGGGCAAGAGGAAATTAAAAAGCTCATTGAATTTCATCGTTGGGATGTCGTCGTCTTGACCAATTTCAAAGTATCTTGAGGTTTGTTGTCTGTTTGGTCTTTAAGTGCTCTATCTGTTGAATAAATAACGAACGACAATAGCCAACGATTCGGTGGATGAAAAAACAAATGAAAGAGTATTTATAAGATACAGTTAGGTAGAAAAAAATAGCACAATATTACCATAACTACCAGTATAAAATTAAAAAGAAAAAAAGTTAATAGAAAAATATTTTAAAATCTTTAAAATTCTTACTTCATTCTTATATATAAGTGATTACATTAAAATCACATATTTTTTTTTTGGTTTAGTAGCGTGATTTAATTTTACGTATTAATATTGTTCATTATATTTAATTTGTATTTATTTTACATTTGAATCTGCAGACTGACTGACGGACGGATACTAAAAATTTCCCTATTTACTTTTTAATTTGTAACAATTTTGAAATGTTGATTTGAAAGCAGAAAACTTTAACTAGTATATAAAAATTATTTGGATGATAAGAGAAATATCTCATATTTAAATTTCTATTTTTTATTGCGAAATTATGTAAACCTTGAAATAAATCGGTTCAAACGATTATAATTTAGAAATATATGTATATCGAAATGTTCTGATTTAAACTTTGGCTGTAGTGGAAAATTAAACATATTTTAATGGATAATGAAACATATTATATTCGAAAACCATCTAAACATATAGATAGTTGAGTAGAACCAAAAAAAAAGAGTCTAATTTAACAAAAAGGATTTATTTTGTTATTTTATTTATTGCAGTACAAAAAGCCACTTTTAAAAATGTGCTATTTTTTTACCCTCAACTGTTTTCACAATGCCGTGTTAATGTTGTACGATTACTTGCTGTCTTATTGTATTAAACAAGTAACTTATTCAATAATCTGTTAAATGTTTGAAATTGCAAAAAAAAAAAAAACTATTTCAACCGTAAATTTTTTGTAAATTCAGTCAGCTTGTCAGTCAGTCGTCATTCAAATGAGAATATTTATTATATGAATAATTTTCCTTAAGCTCGGTTTAACAAGATGCGTTTGCGTTAATTAAGAAATAATAATAAAAAAAAGAAAACTTTTTTTATTTTCAGTTTGATTGGGGTGACTTTATATACATTTTAAGTGAATTTTATGTGAACATTAACAAAAAGTTTATGCGACATTTGGCCAATAATAAAAAAAAAAAACTATAGTTTTAAGCATAAAATTTGTGTGTGAAAGTAAAATAAATACAACATTTTTGTTGTTATTTTATTTGAGTTTGTTTGCATTTTGGCCCAGTTACGCGTTGAGCATAACGTTTGTACTTTTCGGCTTTTTTATATTTTTTATTTTTTTTTATTTTAAAATATTTCATGTTTTGTTTTTATTTTATTTTGTTGTATTTTATTTATAATTTTATTATTATTTATTGTGTAAAATTATGTATAATTTTTTGT
>MINK01175801.1:0-16632 GCA_001735545.1 Phormia regina | reverse complement strand
AGTACAGGCTATTTTCATGGGTTTCAGTTGTAGAACTAATACAATTTTTCCTGGGTTCTTTTTTATATGGTCGCTTCAATTCCTTTTAGAATTTTAATAATGGTAATATCCAGTGGAATAAAATTGTTAATTGTTTGCAAGAAAAATGTGACTACAAAATTCAGAATATACAGAACATTTATACATAAGTATAGAAAACATACAGATAATTTAATTTTTTTAATTTAATTTAATTTTGAATCAAATGTTTAAATATAGCGAAATTTATCAGCTTATTGACTACGTAAACTATTTTCATCAAATCATATTTGCTCTATCATATTATGATTTATCCGAAAAACGTTCTGAAAAGATCTTATCATCACCGAAAATGAAAAACAACGTAACATGAAAATTTTCAAATTTGGGTTTTTTGGTGAAATATAGTTTATTTTCTCAAACTCCGTCTAATCACACATTTTCAGACTTGTAGCTCAAAAAATAACGATTATATTTACTAATGTAATGATTTTCTTAGGTCAAAACAACGTAACATCACATTTGTTAAAAAACTAAAAACTATTTTTTTCTTTAAATTTAGTTTGCAAATTAATAAAAATATATCTCTTAAAATTTTGGAGTTGTTTTGATTACAATTTTTACTCAAATTTGTATTGATGTTACGTTCTTTTAACTTCACAAGATTGAAATCGTAAAAAAAATAAACCACATTTTATGAAAATAATAATATATCAATATCAAAATCAATATATAACCCGAAAATCTTTGACTTCTGTAAAGTTATGAAAAGTGATTTTACGTTGTTTTTTCATTTTCGGTGACGTTATGAAATAAAAATAATGTCGAAAGTTTTAATAATATTTTTTTTAATTATTTTATCTTTACATAATATTTTATATGATTTTTTTAAAGTTGTAGTGGGTCGCGACTCAATTGAAATGTCCAAAGGGGGTCGCAAAGCAAGATCTTGTGAGAACCCCTGATATGAAATATAAAGAATTAAATTATATGAATTAATTTTTATGTTGTTCTACTTCCGACACCTATTGTAATGTTAAAATTTTAAAAAGTTAAAATAAACGAAGTTCTCATTATAGCTATAATGAGACAAAGTACAATTAAAATTTAATTAAAATAAATATAAACGATTCACAGAAAAAAGTAAAAATCGACTTTAATTGAAAAATTTCTAATATTAATTAATTTTGAATTGATTTTGCACCTATCACCAAACTACAGGACAACTATTTAATTTTTTCTTTATATATTTTTAAGAACTGTCAATTTATTTAAAATATACTTTAAACCAGTTAGAAAGTTAATTATATTAATAAATAATATGGAATTTAATTCCAATACAAAGTTAGTTAATAATTTTATTAAAAAATTGTAAAACAATTTTTTCTTAGAAGTGAAAAAAAAATCTAACAAAATATCAATTTTTTCCCATTTAACATCTGACCTAGCTACGACTGCGCCTTAATGATATACATATATATTTTTTATTAATCTCAGCAATAAAATGACAAACAATTTATCACCATTCTATACTTATACTGGTAAATTGAAAGACATGTACATAAATATTTAGTTCAAGACATATGGGTAGTTTTTTTTTTTTTATAAATATTTTTTAATACCTGCCTAATACTATATCGAAACTGTCAATTTATTTACTATAAATGTTAATCTAAAAAAAATTCTTTTTCTATGTATTACAATGTTAAAACTGTCACCTTGTTTTTTTGTGGTGATATGACTTTTATTAAAAAATAATAAAAACCGCAACATTAACAACACATATAACATTTAATACTTATTCGTAACAATTCCAATACCAAATTGATAAGTAATTGTTTACAAATTTTGCAATATTTTAAATATTGTTTAACTATTATTCTATAAGAAATTGTACCTCAGAGGCGTGATTCAATATTTTGCAAAGCTGCGAGATCAAATTGCTTTAAAAAATATTTAAAAATAACATAAACTACTAAAGCCATAAAATCAAATTAAAATTAGATGAATTTTCAACAAAAATATTGTATATGGTAACAAAAAAAAAAAAGTGTTCGATGACAGCTAATTTAAATGGCTGGCAATGTAATACATAAGTATCAATTGAATAAAAATTTTTCAAATGATATTTACGAACAATATGATCAATAGTGTTCAAAAAACTTATTGTCGTTATTTGATATTCAAACTGTTTTTTTTTTTTTTGTTTTTGGTTTAGAATGAATATGATAAAAAACAAAAATAAAATAAAAAATTGGATTAATAGTAAATGAATAAAAATTAGATTAAAGCGTTTTTTTTATAGTCAAGTTTAATGACACCAGCAACGTGATAAAATATTTAATTATATGATTTAAAATATATATTTTTTTCTTTTGTCAATAAATTAGTTTATGTAATGCAATTGATTTAATAGAGCAAACAAATTTGATTTGAAAACTAATATTTTAAATTTGAACATAAATAGAATGATTGGGGACAAATAAGTAAATATAAAACAGAAAAAAATTCCCAATTAATAAATTAATTAAATCAATCAAGTAGATGATTGAGTGAATTAAAAATGTGTATAGGAAAAAAAATTTGAATTTTTTCTGTGCTAGCTAAAATGTGCACAGAGGAGCCAAACGCAAAATATTCGTCAAAATTCGTATCACCTAAATTTCTGGTTGGAATAAATTTAAATGTATGGAAGATTTGTTGGCAAGAACCAATGCTTTTAGAAAGATTATCTTGAAGTCACCATCTGAAACACGAGGGTTTCAAAGATCATTTTTGAAAAATTGCAAAATATGAATTGTTGTAGCTTTTTGAACCATTTTTTGTGGAATGAAAAATTGATATTTATGTGATTTTTCTGAAAACCTATTGTAATTTGATCCAACAAGTAAGTAATTTAGAAATATAGATATTTGGCATCATGGTGTTACGTAGAAAAAATGAATTAAAAATGATTTACTATTACCCAGCAAACATATAATTTAAATTTTAAATTGAGAATCCACTTTCCATTTTTTCTTTGTTATTTTAATAATTTTCAAATGTTTTGTTGAATAAATAAAACTAGAATTTTATATAAAACATATACAATTTTAAAATTATTTGAAAATATTTAAAGCGTAATTAAAATTTATTCAAAAATTAAATAAAACGAATTCAAAATAGATATTAAATATCAGATGAAAAAATTTATAATTTTTCAATCGTTTACGTTTTTGTTTACTGGATATGTTACTACTTAACTAACAATTTTTTCTCATTTTACTAGTGTCATGTGTGCATGTCAAGGAAGTCAAATATTCTAACAGTATTTATCACTTAATATGATTAGCTAACTAAGAATTCTTTCTGTCCGATCTAGCTAAACGTCTATAAGGGGTGTTGACAATTTATATTAAATCATGTATTTATAAAATCAATTTTAATTGTTTGCGTGTATTAACAGCTAAATTTACACTAAATGCCAACATTATCTAGATTGTTTTTGTTATTATTATTGTTTTTTATTTTTATATTAATTTTCTGCTTTGACAATTGCCTTATATAAAACAAAATACTCTATAATTATTTTATTTTATAAATAAAAATAAACTTAAAGTAAATTGATAAAGATAATTGCTAACGTTTAACTTAACACCTTTTCAAATGAAATGTTCTGTTTATATATATATTTTTTTCTCTACAATTTTTCAATTTCAAAGGGTTGGACCTGAATGAATTTTGTAATCAATTTGTTGTGCTGCAATTTATTCATACGTATATAACACACCCACGCATATTTGCATAAAATTATCATTTGATATGCAATAATAATTATTTAGCATTAATTGTATTTAAGTTAAATATAAAAAAAACACTGTTGCCAGTGAAGTAAATATGGTTGACTACTTCAATTCGAAAAATATATGGATCAAAATATTGTGACTGATCATATATATGTATATATATTCAAAAATATTTAAAATATATAGTTTAAGTATTTATGTAGATGAAGGAAAAAATGTGTCAACCATACGAATGAATGGATGTATTTAGATCAACACAAAATATGAACACTTTTTATCTTGGGCTTTAATGTAAGTTTGTAATAATTACTTCGAATAAAGTTAAAATAAATAAACATTTTTAGCGGAAACAATTTTAACAATTTCCAAGAATATTAAAACTTTAAAGCATTTTAATTATCTTTTAATAAGGCTAAAACGGAATTTTTGTTAAAAAAAAAAAAATTACATTCAAAACAAATGTAAAAGAAGTATAAAAGAAAAATATCCTATCAATGACAATCATGGATATTCACCACTAATTGAATACCCAATGTTAAATTCATGGCTTTTTCCAGCTCTTTTTCAGATCCTTTTTTGCTGGGGTTCCTTGATTATTAGCCCCAATTGAAAAATTATCAGAGTTTAAAAAATATAGTCATTAAAACTTAAATTTTAAAAATGTTTATGTCTCTAGCTTTTTTATATTTTATTGATATTGGATTGATATAATGAAAGAAGTAATGGACGAAAAATACAAATTAAACACTCGAGCTATAATGCGAAATACTTATGTAAGAAGGTTTTGTGAGGCTATGAAACTATTATTATTACTTTTTTTGTCCATAAGATTATGAGTTTGAAAATTAGTTTAAAGCCCACTGGATTCTATTATTAAACAAACGCGCAGAAGTGTATCCCCTAGATAATTTTTTTCGAAGACCCCTCAAGTAATTCGTATTAATTTGTTGAGTATGAAAAAATATTAAAAAAATTATAATTTATCTTCAGTTCCCTACCAGCAATTGAAAGTTTCAACAAAAAATGCGCAATTTTGAAACATTAATAAAAAATAACTATTTGGCACACAAACTACTAGTTTAGTACATCATGAAAAAATATATAAAAATTGTATAATTTTATCCCTTTTATAGCAAAAATATTAAAAATTACATTGTCGATAACACAGATCAACTACAATATATATTTGATGTATTACGGTTCCAGAAGTCCAAAAATCAGCCAAATTTTAAATTCTATGGAGATGTGTTTTTTTTTTTAATTTTTACGTAAAATTATAATTTTTTTAGGCGCTTTTCACATAATTAATGATAACTCAAAAATTGTTAGTCCGATATTATTGAAATAAATTTAGGAAAATAAAATAAAAAAAAATTAAAAAAGGATAAATTTTTTCGTGAAAATAGAAAGCATTTTTGTCATTTGATCATTAAAAAATCTATCGATTTTTTCGAATTTACTCGCAATTAAGCGAATACGATCATTTTCACAAAATTTTAGTTTTTTGAGAAATTTATCCACTTATGTCGAATTAACTCAAAAACTTGACCGACTTTGTTAAACTAAATTTACGAAAATTTTGGCTTACAATAGTTTCAAAGTTATGAAATTTGAAAATTGTTAGGCAAAAATATAAAGTTAGTAAAAAAAAATTGAAAAAACAAGCGAAAATGTTATATACGGCTTGGCCGAAACTATATATCCACCATCAACTTTTTCAAATTTACGTTATATAGAAGGTGGGCGGTAAGGTAGGTGACCCCTCCCATTTTTTGTTTCTTAGTTTGTATTGATCCTTGAAATATTTTCAATTGTTAATGTGTTTACAATCAAACTGAATTTTTAATCGATTTTTCCTTCAATATATTTAGTTGTACAATGTATGAATTTCCAAATCTTGTCACTTGAGATTTTGGAGAATGACCTATGACACATTAAGTAGATTTCAAAAAAATATCCAATAACAATAACAATATTTATTTTAAAATCTAATAGTTTTTAACTAATAAATTCTTGAGTAAATGATTTGTGTATATATTTTAAATAAATATATTTGTATTTAAGTTAAATTTAAACAAATAATTTTATAATTTTACTCACCTTTTGGTTTTTGATATCACAGTATGGTTGGTTAAAAAATTAATAGTGTTTTTCTCTACAAATAAAATTTGCCCAAAAGCAAATTTTATATTAAAAAAAGTATTTGTATATGAAAATGAATATCAAAATATATAGAAAAAAGTTCACAACTTCTTCATAGTAGTAGTAGTAGCAATAGTTAATGTTAATTATTGTTATTAATAATTTTCATTAATTATTAAAGATTATTTAACATTATAATGCCAGCCAAATTAACATAAACACTGTCGCCGGTAGTTATGCCGTTGTCGTCGTAGATTTGTTTTTATTATAGAGTATTAAAGTGACAAATGTTAAATAAATATGAGTATGAAATTTTTTTCTTTTTTTTTTTAATTTGGATATTTTGATATTTTTCTTATTTTAATTTGAAAGTGTTTGTTACTTCTTTATCTTTTTCGTCTGCCTTTTGTGGTTAATTATAATGATGAAGAAGATTAGTTTTTGTTGTTGTTGCTTTTATATATAGTTGTTGTTTTTATTTATGATTAATTTCATTGCTGGTGTTTTAATTAAATGTTGTCAGATGTTGTTTTTTTGTTTTCAAGACAACAACAAATTATTAATAAAATGTGCAGAAATTATTTATTTATTATTGGTTTTTATTGTTGGAATAATTTCTCGTTTAATCAATTACATGTTGACTTTTTGTTTTATGTATAGCTGGGGAGTAGTTTACTTGTCTGTTGTCTTTCTTTCAATGATGACTGACAAATTTGTTGCTTAAAACATTTACACACATTTAATATTGACCAGGATTCATTCATGCAATTTGTCGGTTTTTAACTGCAAAGACAAGACAATAAAAATAAATATTCTTTAACAATTATTTTTTTTTTATTATATTTAATTAAAACACACATTTAGCTGTCTGTACAATCTTTCATCAAATTGAAATTTTTATTTTCAATTATTAATAAATGAACTTTTTTCAAAGTCATTGAAAAATATTTCATTTTTAATTATAACAATTTTAAAATTTCAAAAATTATATAAATGTGCAATTAATATTCTAAGAAATTTTAATTACTCTTTTAATTGCTTTTAACAATAAAATGCGGTATATTATTTAGAACCCCTTTATTCTCTGTTGATGCCATATTTTTATTAAAGTTTTTGAAAACGTTTCAAGCTCAAAAGTCGTAATTTGTTTTCATTTTGATTCAATATTGAAATCCACTTATGACTAATTAAACGGAAAAATGACTACCAAATTGTTAAATACCTTAGAACTTTATTTAAATTCCATTCTGATCTAATAAATCTCATGAAAAAAGGTCAATGTAAAGTCAACAAATATGTTAAGATATAGACCGAAAAAAAACAGAAAACAATCATTTGGAATATGAAAATTATTTATTAGTTTTTTGTTTTATAAATAGATACCAAATTCAGCATAATAATTGCAAGGAATTTATATTATCTTTTTAATAAGATCTATAGATATTAATTAAATGTTTAACTTGGAAATTATATGGAATTATTTATTTTGTGATAAAGCTTATTATAGCTACGAGATACACAATGTTAAAGGTGACCATCCCGTGCATAGAAAAGTTTAAAAAGCTCGTAAATTTAAAATTTCAATCTCGTGCGCAAAAACATCTGAAGAACAAGGGTTCGTTTCGGAGTGCCCCCTTAAACAAAATTTTATTGTATTAATCGATTCTGATTATTTTTTTATGCTTTTCTAAATGTAAGAAAAAAATTTTGTTAAAAATTTTAAATATTTACTTAAATTGATGTTTTCTGTTAAACTTTTATCATATATTATGCATTTATGCTAATGTTTGTAACGCACAGAAATAATTATCGAAAGTTCACTTTAAACTTTACATAATTGCATTCTGAGTCGATTTAATTATGTCCTTCCATCCGTTTGGTAGGCTGGCTGTCCATGTCAAGCTTTTGCGCAAAGCATAGGTCGCAATTTTAAAGAAATCTTGATGAAATTTGGTACAATACTATTGAAGTTACCTAGCCCTATACAAAATTCCTCCCGAAATGCCTAAATTATAGAAATATTTCAATAAATCTCAGTAGAAAGTTTTATATAAGTATCAATCTGTGTGCCAAATTTCATCAAGATCGGTCCATAATTGACCATAGCTTTCCATTGAGGGAGTTGTAAGAGCGGATATCTGGAATTGCTTTATTATTTTATATTGGAATTGTCATTCCGCTTGTGTTATATAAAAAAATAATTTTAGACTCCATAGAGTGTATGTATAAATGTATATTACGGTCGATAGTCGACAAATTAAGATAAGCAAAGATTTGAACTTTGAAAAATTTTAAGGTGGCTTGAAAATTATGACTTTCATTGATCATGAAAAATTAATTTTAAGTTGAATTTTCTGGGTTTATATCTGGTTAAATTCCACACATTAAAAGCTTAGTTTCCTATATACATTTTTAGGCGGGATCAATGATTAAAAAGGCGGGATGTCTGGTCACGTTAAGTATAAGTTATATTTATTTAATTCATGTATAATTTAGCTACAAGAAAGTGCAAGACTGGATGTAGGAATGATTTTAATAGAAAAAACAACAACAACAAAATAGTTTTTTACTTTTTTAAGGGAAGTGAAATAAATCTTATTAATATATCATAAGAGTTATATAAACGTTCCTATTCACAGAAAAATTGTGACTGAAAAATAGTCATAAAACAAAAATTGTGACTATCATAAAAAGGCATATTAAATTAAAATAAAGAAAATATGAACATATACAAAAAGTTGTTGTGGAAAATACAATTAATGCATATATTTTTGTTATATTTGAGTATTAAAGAGCATTGAAACATATTCATATCACATTCTTATCCACATTTTCCGCAGATTTTTATTGGATTTTACAGTATTTTTTGCAAAATATCCTTTCTTCTCTAAAAATTTCAAATTTCTTACAAACTATTTTATTTGCAATTTTCATTATCAATTGACAAGACGAAATTCTCTATTGGCAATGAAACAATTTTGTATACAAAAATATATTTTTATTTTCTTTTTATGTTTTGTTGTTGCATGAGTTAAGTTTTTGACAATCGACTTAGATTTTTGACAATTAGTTTCGTCTCTTGTTACACTTTGTTTAGAATTTTTAAATATTAAGCATGTTTTGTGACTATGTTATCAGAATATGAAATTATGATCGATTAATAATAAATTGTGACTTTTTAAGACCTTTACTATGAATAGGCATGAAAGTCCCCAAATCACTAATTAGTCTCAGAGTTTAAGTTGATAATAATGTGATTAATCTGAATGATAGGGAGAACTGACATAGATATTAAACTCTGTTGTCAAAACCCTAATTCGGTTGTCAAAAAAACATAAGTCTATAAAAGTATTAATAAAAATTTCATTGAAAACAAAAACAACTGCAGTACGTGTGCTATTTTGAGTAATCTATGGAGAATGGAGGATGTAATTATATGCATATTACATAATTTACATTGTGTAAAGTGGAAATATTTCAAAACGAAATTCAAAACGTAAAAAAGTCACCAAAATGTGTTTTTAAATATTAAAAACTAATTTTTAACAACAATTAGAAATAATACATTTTGTCGAGTTTAATTGCGATTTATTATGATTTTTTTTATAAAAGCTTTTGCTACTTATATAACAATTTTTTTTTATATTTTTCAAATTAGGTAAAAATTGTACAATTTAGATTTAAGATTTTTTGAGCAATAACTAACTAAAATTTCCTATATATTTTCATAATCACTATTTTCTTTTGATCAAAAGAGCAATTTTTAATAAAGTTTAAACATTGTTACCAAAAATATATATTTTTGAAACTGAATGTTTATACTAAAATCTCAAAAACATATTAATATATTAACACAAGGATTTGTGTTAAAATTTTATGTCCGAATATTTTTTGTGTGACTTTAGTCTATGATCCCGATGAGTTTTCTATTGGAATTATTGAAATTGATGTTACAATTTAATACAAATATTTTTAAAGTATTGTTAAGGAAAATATATATTTTTTTTAAATTTATTTCCTTCTTTAATTATTTATACATTAATTTACTTCATAATAGTTATTTACAATCAATTGTTCTTCTTTTTTTATTTTTTGTTTTGTTTTGCTTATTAAACTTATTTTTCCCTTATCAAAGGACTACGGATTATTAAAAGTTTACTTCCATTTCCGAAATACGCAAACACTCACTTAAAATTTTAAACACAAACTAAATGAATTTTAAAAATTATCTGAAAATCTAAGAAATCATCAAAAACATCAATGCCTTTAAAATTAAAATTTCACAATATTCAATGAACGTGGGTTTTAAAAATTGTGATTAAATTATATAATAAAATCTATTATTAGTTATAAATTCAATGAATTTTTATAAAATATTCTCTAAAACACCCACTTATTAGGAAAGAAGAATTATATTGTAACATGATAATTTTGCAATAGAAAATATTCTATGGAAAAATTCATTTATTTTTCAAAGCCACTTTATTACACAATCTCAATCTAGAAATTAATTAAGTAAAAGTGACAAGTAATTGAAACGTAAATAAAATTAAAAATAGGAAAAATAATATATAAAATATAATTAATAACAATAAAAAGGCGGCATAATCTTCAAAGTAATTTAATATTGAACTGACATCATTGTTCAATTATTTTTAAATCAAAACAATTAATTAAAAAAAAAAACAAAAACAAAAAACATTTTCTTAAGAGAGAGATAAAGAGAGAGGAGGGCTTTAACTAATAAAAGCCTTCAAAATTAATTAATAATGTAAAAAACAACATAATTTCAAAATCAAATATTTATACTTAATAAGAAAAACGTCAAAATGTTATTGTAAAAAAGAACAAAAGACAAGTAAAAATAATATAAATTATAATTTCATTAAAAACTAATTCTAAACAAAAGAATTTTACACCCCTATTAAGTCTCCAGAGATTATACTTTGTCTATATATAAAACAGAGCAAAATTAAATTGAAATATATATTGAAAACAACAATAAATAAAATGTAGCAAATCAATTTAATTTCATTTTAATTTCAATTACAAATAGAATAGAATATGATACATTACATTACATGTGATTATTATTTTATACAAAATTCACTAGTGGTTACACCTTATTTATTTGACTAATTAAATATATGTATGTACGTATGTATTTATATATATATAAAGATTAAATTTAACCTCTCAGACTTCAGGGTAGACAACTAAATGTAACACTAATAATCAACTATATACAGAGTCAACCGCCAATATGCAATTATTATAAAACAACACAACTTGTTATATAGTTTATAAATAGTTTAGCAAAAATAGAGAATATATATATATTTTTTTTTTTCAAAACCGTGAGAAAATTTTTATACCTAAAACTTCTTAACAACAATCATTGCCTGTATACTTGTTGCTCTATTAAAAAAATAATTTTAAAGCCCATATACTATTTTAAACTATTTAACATGCTTGGTATTTATAGCAAACAAAAAACCATTAAACTAATTGTTAACATTTAAAAACCACAGAGATTAAACTAAAGAATTAAAAATAATTAATTTGCTTTTTTTTAAATATGAAACAATAAAAAACAGCATACAGGTTATAAAGTCAAGAATTTTTAATAAATTAATGGAATAAAAAGTGAAATTAAAACTTATGTTAAATTATCATAACAAAAAAAGTTCCAGTTTGAGTTTTGCATTTAATGTAAACAAAACAAAAGACTTAAGCAACATACTGCCTTAAGGTGTTATTTTTACTTTCTTTGTTTTTTTCTTTTTTGCTTTTGTTTATTAACATTTCAAAGTATTTAAAATATATTAACATCTTTAAAACCATCTTAAATAGATGTTTAAACTGTAATAATAAAATCAACACATACATATATGTATGTACATAATTGTAATTATAAATGTTATAACCAAATTATTGGTTTCTTAACTCAAAGCATCTTTGAATGAAGTTTATTGAAAGAAAAAAGGGGGAAAAAACAATTACTGATAAAATATTTTTAGGCAGAGTTGTGCAATATTTTAATGGGAAATGAACATTTTTTTAAGTTATAATTTATAAAAAAAGCAAAGAAATTTAATGAAAAAGCTTTTAAATACTATAGCCTAATCTAGAATGTAATGAGAAAAATGTACCCCTACAAAAAATCTTCATACATTTTATTAATCAATGAATTAAATATTGTTTAAAAATTATTAATATAGATTTTATATAATAAGCTTTAAAAACAAATCTTTTCTTATAAAAATTTATCAATAGAAAATAATATTTATTTAAATTTATTGCGTGATATTTATTTTTTATTTCACCACTTTCATAACAGTTCATTGGCAAATAAATATTTGAAGATCGCAACAAAATCAGATTCTTTTTCTATTATCGGTTTTTTTTCGAAAAAAACTAACATTAATTGCATATAACCGATATATTTAGTTTGTTGAATTTCTTAGTTAAAGATTTTTTATATATTAGGTTTGTGTGTTTGTTTTCAGAGTTTACTATAGGATCATATGTATATAATATTTATCTCTTTATTGATATTGTATTTAATATAGAAGATTATTTAAGAAAATTAAGCTCTCAGGAAAGATACCTATATTTTGAAGAAAAAAATCTATGTAGTTGTCGTCATGATTTTAGTCCAGTTTGTAATATAAACAGTAAAATAATATAGTATGTTATATAGATAATATTCTTGTTTAAAATCTAGACATTTGTTAGGTTAATTATCTGGACTACAGTTCTATCTATAGTTTGGACCATAGCCTTGTCTGTAAATAATTATAGATTTATGTGGTAATTCAGATAATTTTCATGTATATAATACAGATTATACTCTAGAAGTTATCTAGACTATATTTCAATCTTAAATAAAAGAAATGTATAAACATATTGTATATAAATATTAGAAATGTTTAGTCTGTAATCATATATGGAATCTTGTTCAATCTTTAACCAAATATGTTAGCCAGTCTCTAAAAAAAATAGTCAAGTCGAAAATAATGCTCATGTCTATAATCGAAACTGTAGTGTATTCTACTCTGTAATATAGACTACTAATTAATTCAAAGAGGTCTAGAATAAAGAAATTGATCCGTTATACAGGCTATAATATACTTTTCTACTATATGTAATCTAGACTATAGTCTACTATAAAATATATACAACAGTCTAATATAATCTCTAAAATAGATTAAATTTAATCTAAAATTATCGCGAAGACAATAATTTCTCTGAAACATTATTTACATTATAATCTAAACTATAGTTTAATCTAGACTATATTAAAAAATTTAAGATTTTTTTTGTAATTAATCTTCACTAAATACTCTCAAAAACTGTCAATTTGTTAAAAATATACCTTAATTTTGAGCAAAATAAATATTTATTTCTGTTTATCACTTGGCAAGACATAAACATAACATTCGCTATAATCTAGCTTATTAACCAATAACTGGCAACAAATAAACCTCATCATTTTATATATTTGGCTACCGGAGGCTAAGTTTAAATTTTTAGCCACAAATACCATAATTTATCCGTCTCAAAGGAAAAAAATTTCAAATATAAATAAAATGCAATGTTTATTTGAACATTGGATAGGAAAATATATGTATATTAAACTGCAGTTAAAAATATTTTTGTATAGAAAAAGTTACTCATAGCAACAAGCTTGCTACAAATATGTGCAACAAATAAACACTTCTACCACTTGTGGATAAGTACAAGTATGTGATGGGCTTTTTGAAAAAATTTACACTTGCGTTCAATGAAGAAATTATCTAAAAGTACCCTACATTAAAAGCTTAATAACATTTAATTAGAAATTTGATAAGTATTTACTATTAAACGTAGGTTTTTGGGAGTACATCATTAGTAACCGACATTTTTAATTATAACTTTTTGTAAAAAACTTTTCGATACATTTGTAATGACCACTAAATATGAGCACACATCCCAAGATATTTTTTGTGGTGTAATATTTTAGCGTCTCAGCTTCACTTTTATTAGTTTGTATATTCATCTTTTATTTGCAACACTTCTGAGGAAAAAAACAAAAACTAGTTTGATGTCTTTTCAAATATTGCTTGTGGACAAAAGAAGATGAGAGTTGCCTGTACAATAGCTCACTGCAACATCTGTTGGTTGTAGTTTTTTTTTCATTTTTATTGTAGATTCAATTTTATTGATGATTTCTTTTACAACCGTTTGACTATAAATTTAGAAGCGCACGCCATAAGATCATCGTTAAATAATTGTTATTTTATTATTTAATCATTATCATCGATGGTTACATGATGATTCGTTTGTTTGATAAAAAATTTTGAGAAAAAGAATCCACTGGAAATCAATGAATTTATGGTTTACAATTAATTTAATTTATAGAGATTACAGAGTTTATGATGGCAATAGTAATTAGTTTTATTTTTAAGTTTTATTGATGTAATTGTATAAAAAGAGATTTTTAAAAAAGTATTTCGACTGTAGTATCAATACTACAAAAATCTCTTCTGTAATAGAGCCCATATCGTATCGACGGGGAAAGATACGTTTGATATAAAATCTATACTTAATCATAAAATATAAAGAAAAGTTAAACAATAAGTCTGAGCTAGATCCGCGCCTGCTCTGCTATAATGTTGACAATCTTTTCGACTGGAGTATTGACTATAGTCTCGAATATAATATTGATTATAGTTTTGTCTATAGTCAAAACTATATTCTCTACTATTGACTATAGTAGACAGTCAATATCGACTATAGTATTGTCTTGACTATAATATTAACTATAGTTTCAAATATAGCCGTGACTATAGTATTCACTATAGACATTACATTATAATTTCGACTATGGATTACTTAATTATCTCAGTTATAGACTACTTTATAGTCTAGTCTCGACTACATTATATTCTACATTATATTTAAAGTCTGGGCTATAGTTTAAAATCTGTAATAAAGTCTTGTTCATAGTCAAATCTTTAAATTGGTATATAGCCTATTCTATCCTTCAGTCTGTTAAGCTTTAAATTTGAAAAGATTTTTTTAACTAGCGATATCATAGTTGATGTCAACTTACATCTTTACATTATGTTATAATATTTTCACATCAAATTCAGTTCATGGCTTGAAACTCAAAAAGAACAAATAAAATTTCGTTAAAAGCATCTACAATAAAATATGCAAAATATTTGAGAAAAATTATTTCACACATCAAAAAAAAAAATACAAGAAGTTAAGTAAAGAAAAAGATCACAAATCGAGGAGAAACCAAATGGCAAATCTTAAAGAAAACTTGAAAATTTATTTATAAGAAAAAATTTAGTAAAACGTCAACATATAGACGATGACAACGATAGTGACGGCGACAAAAATATTCTGATATGATCACAATATTGTTGGGTACTTTAGTTATACACCTTTTGCAGTAGACAATAGAGAAATAGTCAATGAATGTCATAAATTTTAAGCAGGCCTAAAGCAACTTGCAACTACATGACAACAATAACAATAAAAACACAAAACATATAACATTGCAATAAATGCAACAAATCTTGCACACATTTAAAATGCTACAAGAAAAATAAAAATAATCTTTGTTGGCTTAAACAATATAAAAAAAAGTATAAAATATAGAAACTAAAATAAAAATATTAAGAAGCGCAGCAGACTTTAAGCGAATTTAAAATTAAAAAAAAATATATATAACTTGCATTTATACACCATTTCTTAGAAACAAAAAATGAAAATATAAGATTTTGTTTTAATAACTTTAATATAAATATAATTTTTTCACATTTTAGGTTTTAGCCAAATATAATCATGAAAAATTATATTTGCAAATCTTATAAAAAATATAAAAGAATTGGTGTAAAGTAAAAAATCTAAAACAATAACATACTTAAACGCCTCTTCTATCTGTGTTTTTTTTTTTGTTTGTTATTGTTGTTATTACTATTGGAGTTTTGTTAAATTCTATATTCGGATAGACGAACAAATTGAAACAGACACACAAACTAAGAAATGTATCTATAACTTTTTTGATTCTCAAGTTGAGCAATAAAAGTAACAAAATATACCAGCATCACAATAACTAAATCTTAAAATAAGACTAGTAGCGGTAGGTTAGCAGAATTATATATATAAAAAATAAATAAATTTAATAATAAAAAAAAAGTAAACAAATTATATGTAGACAATGACAAAAAGAACTATAAATTATGGAATATTTTATAAACAACTGAATACGCTTAACAAATTTTACACCAGAACAAAAGATAATAAATATTAAAACTTACCTTTAAGGAATTTTTTTAGATATAATGTGGACAAACGATAAATCGATCTGTAATTAAAAATATATGTATAATAATTATTCAATTTGATTCACTACGGACTTGATTTTTAATTATTTAAACAATTTTACAAAAAAAGGTTTTCGTTATTCTACATAGTAAACGCTTTATAAAAGATTTGACCTATTCTTATTAAATTATAATTATTATTCCAGAAAAAAATGTTGCAATTTTTTATATTGTTTACTAAAAATAATTTTTTTTGGCTTTCAATTATTTACATTATTAAATCAATTAATAAAAAATTCAAATATACCCAGCAAAAAAACGTTGAAGTTCTTCAAAAAGAGAACATTTTCACAACTTCAAAAGTG
>MINK01175800.1:0-14919 GCA_001735545.1 Phormia regina | reverse complement strand
ATAGTTCTTTATGAGTTAAATAAATGAGATTTATATTTGTTCTGTATCCATATCTAAATTGGGATCCCTTTAATCTTAATACGAAAATAAATTACGTAGCTACTTTTGTAATTTTTATAAATTGTCTGACACCAATAAATATTAACCCAAACAATAGTCTATAAGTAAAAAAGAAACGATTATGTAATTTAACCCTATAAGAGCTTCAATATTTTTACCCTTTTGAGGGCATTGTTAGTCAAAACGACTAACACTAACTTTTATTAAAAATATTGCAAAACGTATCAATGAAAAGTAAAACAATTGTTCTTCGGTTGATGAATTAATTTTAATAAAATAACACCAAAAATGCCTAAATACTTTCCGTTATTTTTAAAATATTTAGCAAAAACTTAAAATACCTCAATATTTGAACTTTTCCTGAGATGGTGTTACATAAGTACCCTTTGTGTTGGTTGTGTTTAACAATTTGAAATAGGCAACATTCGTTCAAATGTGTGGATCCTATAATTATTCTAACCAAAAAACAGTTTAAAAATAAATGTTTTTGCATTCTATGTGCATATTTCAAATTTATGATACTTTTTTGCGTTTTTTACAGTACCTCTTAATAGTTCAGTGTTTTTTAGCCACATAGGCTGCAAATTTTATTTTCTTTTTCTACAATTCTACACTATTGTTGTAAATTTACCTGCATATAGGAGATTTTTGAGATTTTCGAGATTTTAGCGATGCTTGGTAGTTATATTGGGTGTAAAACACCGTAGATAAGACATTTGTCGCTAAATTAGATCCTTATGCAGTTTTTAAAGATATTTTATAAAAAATGGTTCTTGAATTGTTTTTAACATATTTTTTTAAATAAACTATTAATATAATTAATCTTTATAGGGCATTTACATTGAAGAAAAATCTAGTTTAAATGCGATTTTATTTGAAATCTACTTATTTTATTACATTTTACACTAGATTTTCCATATAGATCATAATCTAGTTTGTAACGAGATTTTAGTAAAATCTAATAAATTATGTAGATTTTCAAAAAAATCGTCTTTCAACACTACTTTTCTTTTGGTGTGGTTGTAAAATGCAACACTGTCCTAAATAAAAANNCTAAATAAAAATGACAATTGTTTACAAAAATATATATACAAAATTTATAGAGAATAATGGAGAAACAGTATTTTATTTTAAATAAATGAATATTTTCTTTAAAATTAAAAAAATATTTGATCTTGTTATTTGTGCGATGAAATTTTATTAAGTTTCAGTGAATGTAATTAATTATTTGCCATCTAATTGTCAAGAGCAATCCACCAAAAGTGAATGTAAACGGGGTAGATTTTGTATTCAGCAAGCCTTTTCTATTTGATTTAGGAAATAGTGCTTCCTAATCATCATTGTGTAATGTGACAAAAAAATGTACTTATGAGTTGTTAAAATTATTTCGGAAAGTCTAATTGTATTTATTTTCCTCCAAAAATACTTCATTTGCTAAATTACTTTATCGCTAAAAGTTCAAAAAGTCACACTAAGTGCTTCGTTAGTCTTTTCAACTAACATGGTTGTTTAAAAATCTAACTTCCAGACCGCTCGTAGCAACATACGTTTGGACATTTCCAGATCTTATTTACGGCAAAATTCGAAATCAAAATTCTCAAAAAAATATGCAGCGATTAAAGAAATATCACTTAAAATAGCATTGTTGTTGTTTGTCGAAACGTCTAACGAAGCCCTTCCAGGGTTAAGTAAACTATTGCTTTAGTTTTCCCGTCATAACAATAAAAATTAAAAAAAAAAGATAGTAAGTAAATTGTATTGGAAAAAAATATTCCAAATTAAAAGATTATATGGAGGGCTATTTAATAGTATACTGCTAATAAATAGTTATTGAATGAATGACTAATATATTTTAATTTATTGGCTTCAGATCAAATTTAATTATTTTATTAATTACATAAAAAATGAATTGCAAAATTCTATTTTTTAATTCTAATTTTTCAAAAAGAAACAAATAAACATTTCAATATTAATAATAAATAAATTTAAAAACAAAATACAAAACTTTAAACGAAACTTGTTAATTGTTTTAGTTCTTAGATTAAAATAAAAATTTGGCACGCTTCAGTTTAGATAGACAAAAATATATATATAAATATTGTGGAAAATTTAATCTAACGTTTTGACCTTAGATTAAGAAACCAAAGCTTAGTCACCTCAATTCACAAGCACATGAAAACAATTTCTTTTAATTAAAATTTAATTAAACACGAATTTAAAACACACTACTGAAAAATTATTTCATTTATTTTGTGATGAATGACAAAAAATAATAATAGTGATAAGTTTAACAAGAGTTTACAAATTAATCTTTAGTTAAAGAAAATCACAATATATGTATTTTGTTTTTAATTTGTTATTAATAATTTTATTAATTATATATAGATGTTACTTATGGTTTAATGAAATTAATATAGTATTTTTTTTTTTCTTTTAAATTTTGGGGGAGGCTATTTAAAAATATAAATATATATGTACATATATAATTTTTTAAAAAATTTTGTTTTCTATTCAACTTGAACTTGTATTTTTAAAGATAGAGATAATTTATTATATGTATTTTGTTAGGAATAAGCAATTTTTTCAAAGTTTATAAAATAGCAAAGGCCTTATCAATTCTTTAAATGATAATATTTCAATGACCTTCAATGAACAAATCGAAGATTTATTATTATTATTTTTTTTTTTTCAGCTAAACAAGAATACGAATATCTAAATAATTTAATTTTTATATACACTTCACCACAGGTGTAAAGGGTATACAATTTTCGTTGAATAACTAAAAAGATATTTTCTGAATCCTTATAAAAAGTGATGAAAATATGACGGACAATTTTCGTCCCTATTTGTGTCGATTGAAACGGTGTTATGAAGACTATCGATAACACACATATCATGGGAAACTTCTCTGAATTATTTCATATTAAAGACTTTATAATAATACGATCTGATTGACCCTGCAAAACGTTTTATACAAATTAAAATTAAATTTTTTATGAAATAAGAAGTACAACAAAAGCCATTAATTTTTATTACTTAGAACCATGTCTCTAAATTAAAAAGTGTAGAAAATTCAAAAAGTACTATCAGAATAACAAAAAAGTACCACAAATCCCCTATATTCACATTCATTTAGGACCCCATATCCTTAATTTCATGTTTCTTGGTTTATAATTATAAAAAATTCAAAAAGTACCATTAAAATAACAAAAAAGTACCAAAAGTATTCACATTCATTAGGACCACATATCCTTAATTTCATGTTTCTAAATTTATAATTATACAAAATTCAAAATACCATTAAAATAACAAAAAAGTACCAAAAATTCTTTATCATTCACTTAGCACCCCGTATTCTTAATTTCATTAAATATTATAGAAAATTCAAAAAGTACCATTAAAATAACAAAAAGGTACCAGAAAGTCCCGCTTTGTGAAGTCTTTCCAACATCGGACTATTTAATTCATGTTTCTAGCAAAAAGTACCAATAGGAAAATGTAATTTTCTAAAGTTCCAAAATTATTTCAGAAATACCATTAATATGGTTTCATAGTATGACCCTGGGACCAGACATGGCCAGAAAAACTTAAGGAATTTTTATTTATTGTGAAAATGTAGCTCTGTTAAAAATTTTGGTTTGTGTCTTTGCTAGTTATATTCGAATTTATCTTCACAGACATAAAATTCTTTTCTAATAAATTTCTAAATTGTATTAATATCCCACATTAAAATTCTCATTTGAACATTTCAATAAATATAACAAAATGTTTTATGAAAAAAAGTACCAAAATAGATAAAATCGTATCCCTTAAACGTTTGAATTTCTAAAAAGTACGAAACTTGTATTTCTCATTTTTGGAGAAGTTATGAATACGACATAAATTTTATCAGCATGTTGGTTGGTTTCAAAGATACATATGGTGCCAAAAAAAAGTACCAAATACCGTTAAAAATAATAACAGACCTGACCTGTTCAAATTATTTTTTAAATAAGTATTTATTAGTTTGCGAGTTATAAGGTTACCGATTTTACCCGTTTTTAACATTCGAATTTCAAAAAATCTCTCTAGCTTCAGCCGTTTAAGCTGTGGGATAATGAATCAGTCAGTAACGTTACTCTATTATATATACAGATGAAACGATATATCCTTACATTTCGAAAGTATTAACAATTTTTATATAATTAAATGAGTAGAACCCAATACTTTAACCTCAAACATGAAATGCAAATGCAATTTAGAAACTTCTTTTGCCTACTACAACGGTTCTCAAATGGGGGTCTGCAACCCACAAGGGGTACGTAAGGAAATAATTGGGGGTTCGCGAAGATATATTCAAGAATACATGCTTTAATAAAAATATTCAAATAAAGCCTAAATCTATTTAAAATTGGGAAGACATATTATAAGCAAAGAAGGAAGAGATTTTAGAAAATATAGACTGAAGTCAAAACTTTTTATAAAGTGAGTGAAATTTGAAAAAAATGTGTAGCTACACTGCTTAGTTTTTTGCAATTATTTTCTGTTTTAAAGTCATTTCTGTGGAGATGCCTTTCAGAAGAATATAAATATTAATTTAAACAATAAAAAACGATAAATATCTGAACACCAAAAAAGTTACCCATAATGGAAGCCAATTATTTTCAATTTTATAGGATGCGTAAAAAATCGCACTTTATTTTGTCCGACAGTGTATATAATAAATTTAACAAATAACCGGAAATAATTTCAAGAATTTCGATATTTGATTTTTCCCCATTGGAATTATAAAATCTTCTTTTTTGAATCAACCAAATTCATTCATATACAACTGAATTATGGGCCAAACAAAACAAATGATTAATAATATAAATACACTACCCAACCAAGTATATTAAGCATTTTAATATAGTTTTATTAATGTTTAAAAAAGAAATCATAATTTAAAAAATTCAGCATTGCCGAATATACCCCCGATCTCGTTTGTAATAATAAAGTTGGAAAGTACATAATAAGTTAATGACCACAATTGATTGATTAATACAATCAAATGCTTTTTTATATATAAATATTTATAAAAATGCTAATCTAATGATCCTAAAACGATAATCTATCAGCATTTTTCTTTTTTCCATTAGATAAGACCTATTTAAAATTTCATCTTGTTGATTATAGCTATGCCTGCTAAGCCTGCAAAAAAAATTTTATAATTTTTGCTTAATTCTAATTAAAATAATAAAGAAATCATATGTGTATGTATTTGTTGTGATTTTATACAGTTTCTTCTAAGTTATCATATATAACAACAATGAATTGTTGTCTTCTTAATTGACATAAATTAATTGAATTTCTTGAGTAACAACAATGACCCTGCCCAAATGTAAAGCAAAAAAGAAAGAATGAAATAAAAAACGTGAATGCAACTTAATAAATATAAATAAATGTATAAATTAAAGTAAATAAATATATAATATAAAACGAATTGTATTACAAAAAAAAAAAGAACTAAAATTAAATAAAGGGCATTTTGGCAGGGGCTGCGATTAGTGTAATAAAAAATCCTAACTGGAAACCGTTTGAAAGGTTTCACATAAGGGCACTACATAAACTTAAAGTGCGGAGTCATTGGGGCTCAAAATATAGCACTAATAACATGTTAAATACCCTATTTTGATTAACAACGAATGAAGTCAATTTAAAAATTAACGAATAGAAGTCGCATATTCTAACAAAAATAATTTTTTAATTCTAAAAAGACATAATAAGACTTTTCGATCAAAATAAAAACCAAATGTATCTAAATATTAAAATATTGACTTCCCCTTTTCCTCAAGTTAGCTTCGCTTATGACCCATTTAACCCCATTTAGCATTCTGCCAAATTAAATAAATGTACAAGTTATTGTCCTAAAATTATCCGAAGATTGTATTTTTTAAACTAAGTTTCCTTTATTTCCCTTTCTATTTTTCGCTTTTTACGTTTGCGGTACATGTAAGGAAAAAGTCAGTACACCAAAATTATTCCAAGTATTTGGAGACGAGAATAAGTAACATTTTATGCTTTGAAATAGATCTTTTATTAGACTTCGAGCCAATTGTGGACTGATATTTATATTAAGTGTAAAATAAAACATAAGAATACAGAATATTGTTATCATTTATATGAATTTATTCACTTTTGGGTGATTCCCGAAAGATGGCCTTATATGGGAGCTATGGTAAATTACGGATCGATTCATACTTGTAAAAATTTATATAGTAAATATGATTTCATATAAAAACTTATTTCTGTCGCCATAATTCTTGATACAAAATTGATACTAACATTTTAATGGGATTTATGCCCGATAAAGTGATTTTCTGAAAAGGGTTTTATACGGGAGCAATGGTCAATTATGAACCGATCTTTCTGAAAATCGGCACACAGATTTAAGCTTATATAAAACTTATATGTGCCAAATTTCATTGCTGTATTTAAGGTATTTATGATCGTTAAACCCTTTTCCGGGAGGAGATTTGTAATGGACCGATCATAACCAATTTCAATAGGCTTCCTCCCTGAACTATTAGAAACAAGTGTGCCAAATTTCATTAATTTTTATTCAAAATTGCGACCTGTAGTTTGATTACAAGGTTTACATGAACGGACAGAAGGTCAGACGGACGGTCGGACATCGTTAAATCGACTCAGAAAGTGATTCTAAGCCGATGGGTCTTAGACCAATATTTTTGGGTGTTACAAACATCAGCACAAACGCATAATACCCTCCCCACCTATGGTGGTGTAGGGTATAAATAGGTGTGTAAGTATCCTAAACAATATTTGAAGCAACTTTTGATCTTAAAGTTAATATAATTTTATTATCAGGACAGCAAACAAAGTTTATGTGCTTTAAAATTAAAAGATATACTCCTAAATATTTATTTTAATGACTAAAATTTAAATAATTCAAAGTTTATATATTCTGTCTGTCTGTCCCGGCAGATAAAATTATGCACTTAATTATGAGATACACACAAAAATATGCCCTATAAATTACGAAAATATGCTAAAAATAAGAATTTTCTACGAAAATATAACAATAATGCTTTTAAGTTAAAAGCTATAAGAAATCAATGACAATATTCTAAAAATTTTTCAAAATGGATAAATTATTTNNGTTAAATCGACTCAGAAAGTGATTCTAAGCCGATTGGTATAAATTAAGGTAGGTCTTAGACCAATATTTTTGGGTGTTACAAACATCAGCACATACGCAGATACACAAAAATATGCTAAAAAGAATTTTCTACGAAAATATGACAATACAGTTTCTAAGTTTAAAATAAAACTAAAATACGCTGTAAGAAATCAATGACAATATTATTAAAATTTTTCAAAATAGTTAAATTATTTGAACCCCAAGAAAAAAATACGATTTTGCCTATACTTGTTTCCCCTGTATATATTGCCTTTTATATGAGATACCTATTTAATAAATTTCTTTGCCCCTATAGCAAATTAAAAAAAAAAAAAACATGCCCTCTCATTATAAAAATTACAGAATAAAAATTTGTCATTTATAAACAGCAACTTAACAAAAATATTCTATTAAAAAATGTATAAAAAATATACGTAAATATATTCAAAAAATAAAACTCACCAAGAGAATAATATAGCCACTATAGCAATACTGGTGGCACAGGTTGGATAACTCGATAGGAAGAGACCATGTTTATAGTAAATATGTGAAACAGCTGCCGGTAAACCAGAGGCCGAGGATTTTTTTGATTTATGATGTATTGTAGAATTTACAGGCGATGTTGAGGAACTTGAAGATGAAGACGATGAAGATGATGCGTATGTATTTGATGCAGAGTGTGGAACTGCACCATTAATAGATGAATTTCCGGTGCCATGTTCCGAAATAGACATGACGATATAATTTGTTTTCTTTTTCGTATAATGTTTGTTTAAAAATAGGAAGACAGGCAGATACGCAGCCACTAGTCACTCGTAAGCAACAACTTTTTAAAAAAACAAAAATTATACAAATACCAACAACAATTTAAAAACACTGTGAGGTAAATGTTTGAAAGAAAATGCACAAAAGTTATTGTATTTTTAAACATACATATGTATATTTGATTCCAAATAGAAAAAAAAACAAGCGAACGTATAAAGAGATTATTATTAACGATTTAAAATAGAATAACACAAAGTATTGTTGTTTTTTTTAACTAAAAACAAAAGCAAAAATGCAATTGAAACAAAATTTGCTAAAAAGAATTTGTGTTTTTTATACTTGTTTTTTTATTTTTAGTTTTTATAGCTTGTGTAGAAAATTGATTTAGTTAATTATTTATTTTTTTACTGCATAAATAACATTTATTTACACTTTATTTTTATTTAGTTTCTTATGAAACACCCTATGTTGTTATAAAAGGGGATGGGTGGTAATTGTTTGTTATTGTTTTGATTTCAGTTTTGTTGTGGCTGCCGTTAGCGGTACTTTTTTTTATTGTGTAGGTGTTTAATAATATCTGTGAATATGTGCAATATATGTACGAATGTATGTAAGTAGGTGTTTATATAAAACTAAAACAATTTTGACACTTGTCACTAATGTTATTTGTTGTTTTTCTTTTTTGTTTTTATTCTTCTTTATGAATTTATAATAGTATCAATTCCTTTTTTGTTATAATACATTTCCTCAATTTTATTCAATTTTAATTAACCACAGGCATATTGATGATAATTAGATGCGTTTTTTATACACATATGTACGTTATTGTATTATTATAACACTAGAGGCGCGCGCAATAAGCGATAATTATTATTTTGCATTTATCAATTTTAATTTTTTTATGACGTTCGTTCGTATTATTTATTAGTTGTTTTGTTAATCTGCACTTATGTTATATTGTGTTTTTCTTTGTTGGCTTTTGCTCTCAAATTTCTTTACTTTTTCTATGGTATTTGCTGCAATAATTGACCAGTCAATAAACATAAAAACTATATGTATTTCTTTTTTAATACCATAAACGGCTATTAGAATTTTTCTTTTTAATTGCCACGCTTACAAAAAAAACTAAGACTTCTTTTTTATTTTTAAATTTTTGTAACATTTCATGCTTAGTCACAAATATTTCTAAAACAATTTTAGTAATATGGCTTATTATTAATTAGCAACTTTTTTTCACATAGTAAAAATTTTCATTAAAAAATTTTGCACGTTTTTTACGTCATTTCTTTTTTCTCTTCATCAATCCACTAGCAATGGTTTTAGTAATGTAACACTTTTCCTTTTTTTCTAAATATTTGTTATATGATTTTAATTGTATTTATTGTTTTGATTTGTTTGCATTTAAGTGTTTTTGCCATTTTATTTAAAATGTATTTAGTTACATTAAATTCTATTCATTTATTTTACTGCGTGTTTTAGCGTATAAATTTGTTAAAGAAATGACAGTTATTCTAATCAGATTTTTTAATTTCCCTTAAATAAAATTTCCCTTTAGATTACTCTCAAGCAGCTGTCAATTTTGTATACTGTGTGAAGGTGTAAAAGAGATACCAGATCATTTGTTTTGGGATATTTTGATTATTTGCAGTGTTGTTAATTTGTTAAAACGAAATAAAACGCTGTCCAGTTTAAACTATAATTTAAGACCTGTACGATTTAGATATGTTTTCGGAGACGTAGAATTGTCTCCACAAAGAAAATTTTATTTCCTAACATAAGAAATAACGTCGCAGAATAACGGGAATGAAATGTTATTTCCAACATTATGTAAAGGGGTGGAGAAAACATAGATGAGAAATGTTAATTTCATATTGTCTTTTTTAACCAAAATCTTATTTTTCTCTTTTTTTATTGTCATTTTTAAACAAAATTAATTTGTTTTCCATCTTTGTTTTGGTAAAAACATTAAAAATTTGAGATAAGAACCATAGTATAATAACAAAGTACTCGAACATCTACAAAAACAACAATTACTTGTATTTTGTTAGTGTAAAACTACCGCTATGTTAAACATTATTGCTGAGCTTTGTGTTTAAACATTTATTGCGAAATAGATTGCGCAATAGATTTCTTATTGGTCCACACATAACATTTTGAAGAGAGAGATAGAATTCGACAATTGCGGGTACAAATATGTTAACGTGTGGACTAGGGGTAAGGAGTAAAACTTTCTCAATATTTCAAAATTTGTTCATTTTTTTGCGATTAATTTTTGACTAACTTCGAAAGTAATAATATATAAGAAATGTATAGTTAGACAATTCAAAGATAATTTGAATCGCCTTATATTTGCGTGAACTCATATTAAGTGTAACTGCCTAGAAAAAATTAAGCGTAATTGGTATAAAATACCGTTACTGAAAATGGCAATAACGTTAAAATACCGACACCGAAATAATTCAAACTAGTGATAATGCTAAAATACCGTAGTCGAAATATCACGAGTTACCGCTAAAATACCATTACCGTTAATTCTAATTTTGAGGAAAATTATTATTTCTAATAAAATTAAATAAAACTTGTAAATGTTTATTCTTTATATTTTTTCATTAAGAAGAAATTGTTTTTAAAATTTTAAACAACTCGAAATACCGTTAATGAAATACCGATAATACTAAAATACCTTCAGAAAAGAGAAATATATAGGTTCTTTAATGTTATGTATTTCTTAAATTTATTATTTGCGAACCGGAAAGATCTTAAAGATTGTATAACTAGAATCTGTACTCGTAGGAACAACTTTACTATCAAATTATTTTTGTATTCCAAAATTTGTTTCGAGTTTTTTTTTTTTTTACTCTACCTCTCCTTTAATCTCTTAACTTCTGTTCACCGCATTTTGAAACTATTAGCAGTAGATTTATACTAACAAAATAGAAGCAATTGTTGTTTTTGTAGATGTGCTAAAACTTTCTAATTACGCTATGGCCTTAAATATTATTTTGTTACCCAATAACTAAAAAAATGTATAAATATATATCAAAAATCATTACATACTCACCTTAATTTAACAAATTATTAATTTATTAATTGGGATTTTTTTAATACAAATTAATTTTTTCAATATTACTGAATTATTACTTGAAATTTTATAATTTAAATATAAATAATTTAATAGAGTTTTTCAACTACTCTCATTACTAAAGGTTATTTAAAATACTTAAGTAATTTTTTATTGTACATATTTTCATAACAAAATCCAGAGCAAATTCCGCTATATTTTTATTTTCATGTTATATGTATGTATTTTCAAAAATCCCGCTAATAACATACATATTTAACATTTCGTCACAAAATCGCTGTATTTAATAAATAAACGCTGTACATACACCACTAATTCATGCTTTGCAGCAGAGTTGCCTATATGTTATTAAACAAAATATACACTAAGCTAAAAAATTAAACTAATTATTATATTATTAAATAAATCGTTGGAAAAGAAATGTTATTATATATGTTTATATTAACATTTCTTAATGAATATTGTTTAATGTTTTTTTATTTAATTATTATATATAAAACTATATATAATGGTTATATATTATATATACCTAAATAACAAATGTTATATTACTAAATATTCTACAACTATGTTTATATTCAGATTATATAATTAAAAAGTATTTATCATTATTTTTTCTTCTCTTTAAATTTAAACAAAAAATGAAAAAAAAAGTTAAAACTAATTTTATTTTATTTTTTAAATTTTTTGTCATATTTAGTTAAGTTTTATTAGTTTATTATATACGTATGTATGTTATTTTGGTTTTTGGTTAAAATATGTTTATTGTAGTTTTGTATAATTTTATTGTAATCACATATTATTTTTAATAATTTTTTTGTTATTATATCTTTATGGTATATTTTTGTTATATATTTTTTATAAAAAGAGAATTTTAAGCCATGAGTTTTAAACAGCATTTTTAATAAATTTTATTTGATTTAATTTTTTTAACAATTTTACAATAGTATAAAAATATTACAACGGAAAAAAACAACACAAAAGGAAAGATAAATAATTAAAAAAAAAAAATTCCTTTAAGAAGTTTATTAAATATATTACACTATTGTGGAAGTCCGACCGATTTAGTAATGTCAGTAATTAGATATTGCTTTCAATCTTTGTTTATTTCCAAGAAAGTGTGGTTCTTTTATTGCAATATTCTATATATTTATTGAAATAAATAGTTTAAAAAATTCTTGTCTTCTAAAAACTAGAATTTTAAATTTTGTCCTGAAGTTTTTTAACCTGTAACTTGATTTTTTTTAAAATAAAATAAAAAATATATATTTTATTATATCAATTTGTTGATATAAAAAGGAATTTTATTTTTATAGACTTTTGTTTTAATTTTAAAAACTATATGGCAATATATAGTTATCTTTTTTCATATGTTAAAAATGACCTTTTAATGTAACTTTAAAAAATTTAAACGTTCATCTTACACAGAAAAAAAAAACTATTTAAAATTATTTTTAATAAAAAATTAAAATTATATATTAATATAATTAACTTTCTATTGGTTTATTATTATAATTATTTTCAATAAATTGACAGCTGTTAATAGAATACAAAGAAATTTTAAAGATTTGTCTATAAAAATAAAGAAATAAAATAAATTTAACTAAATTTTTATTTCAAAATCAATCATTGTAGTTATTAATATAATAATTTTGAAGTTTCCACCAGAATCAATTAAAAATTAATTAATATAAGCAATTTTGTAATTGAAGTCGATTTTTACTTTTTTCTGTGTACACATAGTAATAAGTAATTAAAATTCATTAAATTTTTAGTAAAATTTAAAATTTTTCAGTGATTTAAATTACAAAAAAAAAAATTAAATTAAATTGAAAATTTTTCAATAATGAAATTTTTTATTAAAAAAAAGTAGGTGAAATCTATTTAGAATTGTTTGTACTTCTTTAAACTTGTTAATCAGAACATTAAAATTATATCAAATATTTTTATAATTAAACCGATTTCTCAAAATCACTTGAATAATTGATGCTATTAAAAAATTAATTAGAATAGTTTTTTTAGCAACGCAGAAAATTTATTTTTGTTGAGAAATACAAATTTTAACTTCATTTTCGTATTATCATTACAAAAATTTTATATATACGAACGATTGGACGATTTTCTTTTCAAATCGATTATATTGATATTAATCATTACACATTAAAGTTTTCTCTACAACTATTCCAAATTTTATACCGATCAAAGCTAAGTACAAGTTCAAAGGATTTCTTTGTAATTATAAAGGAAATTTTATAAAATGTTAGTTAAATCTATTCAGAATCGGTGGTTATTATTCTGAATTAATTGAAAAGAAATGTCTCAAATAAAATCTCTTTTTATTGGCAAAAACATTATCTTCTAATTATTTTATCTTCTTAATTTTAAAATACTAGTATATAATACTATTCAATCTCAACAAGATGGAACCACAATTGACTTTAGTTCATATAAGGCCAAGTTTTGGAAACCCTATAATATTCACAGTATTGAGCAGTGATGCCACAACAGCGGATTTCCTAGCAAATCTATCTTTATAATATTTTCTCTTTAGTAGAGAAGTAAAATTATGATATCAGGAGTAAAATATTAAAAAGAATTGACATTTCTAACTATAACTGTAGCTTAACAGTCTTATATTTATATAAAATCGTTGGTATATTTATTTGTAACAATAGTTCTCAGGAAAATCTCAAGAGCTATTGAATTCAAACCATATTTGGCAAATTTATTACTTTAATCCTGCTATTTATTCACTTTCTTCACTATTGAAATGGATCTATCTACTGAATTAGAACATTTAGGGCCAACTACATAAAAGTATTCATTTTCTTCAACTGCAATTGACAGCTACAGTAATATACTAACAGAACAAAATCATTACGCCAAACTTCTGCGTGAAATATTTGAAAGATGAAAGTATTCTGAAAGTATTATTTACTTTATATGTGTCATATAAAGTACAATATATGTATATAATTCATAAATGACTGTTACAATTTTAATTTTAAATATATTAATTGATATAAACTATGTTTATACGTAACACTTGTTTGAAAGATGATCATCTTTTAAAGTTTATAAAGTTTTCCACGTTACCATCAATAACAATAAATAAATTTATTTCTTTATGTAGGTTATATTATATACATTTGAAACAGCTTTCGTATAAATATAGTAATATAATAGTTTAACTTTAATTGTAGGATAAAGACTACTTAATTATTAGAAATAATTTTAATTTTATAGAATAATCAATTTTTTCCTTTACTACATACGTTTGACTGTAATAATGATTAAATTAACTAACATTTAACCTAAATTATGCTAACTCTCTCAGATTATTAACATGATTTTTTAATATAAATAAATCTTATAGGGGACTTGGTTCCCTCTAATCTTATTACTTATTAATTTAATTTATTTAATATTATACATTATTATGTTTTAGTAATAATGTCATTTTAAAGAAAATTTTCATCAATTGTTATGAAATAATAGTTAAAATATGTTTGTAAATTAAAACCCCTTAAATCTGATTGAATTCATGTCGTATGAATAAAGTGGCGAATTTAAGCAAATTGTAACAGTAGGTTTCAAAATGTTGTGAGTGGAAATTTTGGTTGCTACTTTTAGTTTAAGTCAGTACACTTTATTATATTCGCCTTGTCATTTGAATCAAGGTTAATCGAAGCCCGATTATTTTTTTATTTTTAGAACTGTCAAACTTTATATTAGAACAATATAAGCTTATCCGCTGATGTGTCAAATTATTTGTATAAAAAATAATAAATTCGCCCTATTTTTATTGAACTGATATGAACTATTTACTTCAATTTGACAACTCTAGCGAATT
>MINK01175798.1:0-15941 GCA_001735545.1 Phormia regina | reverse complement strand
CGTGTAAAAATGAAATGAACATGGAATGCAGGGAGAAGGTCTTCTGGACATAAAAAAGGCCTTCTAGAAGGGCTCTTTATCCCTTCTTTTTACTACTGGGACGTGTGCCTTTTTGAGTATTTTTTTTTTTTCTTTTTTTTCAATTGAATTTTTTTTAGCTTCATATCCATGTTAATAATCTATGGTCTAGACAATAGAGTACTTTGTAGTTTAAAACTATGATCACATCAAATATTTGACCAAATTTGTGTGACCAATTGTCCTACAAAAAATATGTTAGCGTTGTTTGATCTTGCAAATGTTTTGTAACAGAAAACTGCGACAAATATGAAAAATGTTTGGTATGATTAATGATAAGTAAAATACATTTTCCCATTAAAGTACGGAAGTTAAAAATTATTTATATAGTGGTTACTTCATTTTGAACAAATATTTGAATAGTATGAACATATCTTAACTACATAAGTCTAGACTTTAGACTATTTTGTAGTCCAGACTGTAAACTATTTTATAGTCTTGACTTTAAAGTCCTACATTAGGATTAGATAATTAAGAAACTTCTTCATTATTATTACATACATACATCTATTTTCTATAATACAATATTAATATATTTTAGATTTGGAATTCCGGTCATCCTTGTACCGAAAAATATTCACACAATATGAAACAATTTAGTTGGAAATATACACAATATTCACAATTTAATCAAAGCGATACTTTGCTTTTAGTATCCGGTGTACATTTTGGTTCACCACATAGTACGTCCGGAGAAATAGCTGTATTTACAGTGGGTGAAAAAGGTTAGATTACAGCATTAAAAAAAAAAAAAACAATTTAATATAGAAATGAAATTCATAATTGTATTTTAACAGATGGTTCGCATTTGCGTTGTCGTGTATTAAATCGTCCTTATGATATATTTGGTACCTGGTTTAGTGATCAATATCTAATATCGGGTGATTTACACTGGTTGGCGCATCTGGTAAGCACTTCGGTATTGTGGTTAAATAAAGCAAATCAAGAGGTGGATTCTGAACATGTGCCCATTATGAATCAATTGTATAAGTTTTATAATCGTAATGCCAGTTCGGTGAGAGCTATAATGATGGCTAAATGTCCCTGGTTGGATGAAACAAATGATCCTTTGGCTGAACAAAATCTCGTTAATGAAACTAAGGATGAGGTATAGTGTTTTATTAGAAACAAAAGACAATTTATGAAAATTTATTTTTTATATAGAATAAAGATGTAGAAATGGAACAGGATTCCTTGCAAAACGATACTGTGGGAAATCCTCTTTCACATATGGCCACTCTTAGACATTCTCCTACTACTTCAAGCCCCAATATTTCAGATGACTCTTTACCGTCCACTTCGTCGGGTCGTTCAACTCTACAAAATGATGATATATCCATACATTTTGCTGAAGAATATCGACGTCTATTTAATAATGATGTTAGTCCTGATGATTCAGGCAATGAAGATGAAGAAGATGAACCTATGGAAGCAGCTGAAGAATATGATGATATGGAAAATGCTATACCTAAATATTTAATATTTTCTACGGGCTCTAAAACTTATACACCACATCAGATAGGCATTAAACGTATAAAGCATGTTACTTTCCCAAAAAAACTTGATCCTGGACCTTCACTTAAAGAACGCATTGCCGCCAAAAAGGCTGAAAAAAAGGTGTGATGATTTTTCTGAAATATACAATATATATATTAACTATTATATAAATTTAGAATCAAATAAGAGACCCAGATCCAGATTGGTGGAATTATGAGGCTGTTGCTGATCGATTTGATAAAGTCGATAAAGTCATTGATCTACATGGTCATATTATAGGCATGGCCTTAAGTCCTGATCACAGGTTTTTAATTTTATTGATTGTTGAAATTTATTTTTGTAAAAAAATTTCCTTTTTAGATACCTTTATGTCAATACCCGTCCTTGGCCCGAAAACTATATCATATCAAATGCTTTGGAACCACCACCAATTGCCCAGGAAATTGATATACATGTTATTGATCTTATGACACTTAAACGCGTAGGCAATATGTTGCGCGCCCATAAAGCCTATACACCTAGCACAGAGTGTTTCTTTATATTCCTAGATGTTTGCGATGATTATGTAGCCAGGTATTTTTGAAGGATATTTTTCTCAGTTGTAAATTTTATGTTGTAATTACCTTCGGTTTTATTTTAGTGGCGCCGAAGATATGCATGCTTATTTATGGGATCGGTATTATGGTGTTTCTTTGGCTAAATACAAACATGTCGATGTAGTGAATAGTGTAGCTTTTAATCCAAAAGATTCGGAAATGTTAGTTACTACCAGCGATGATTTTACAATAAAGGTAAGTAATTTAATTCACATATCAGGATTATAAACTTAATTAAATGGCAGGTATAAAAGAGGACTTGACCAAAGAACACACCTTTACATTTTCTTAGAAACTTTTGTTACATATTTGGCTATATTTACTCATTCCCAAAATTTATAGAAATTGAAAATCATTTAGAATATTCATTTATTTTTATAAACTTTTATACATATATTTTTAGATTTGGCGATCACGTTCAAAAGCTAAAGAACTCAAAATTGATACCACAAATAATACAGAGGCATTTGATTTAAAATTAAATAAGTCTACATAAATTTATATTAAAAGAAGTGAATAAGACAACTAACCCAATATGCGGCAATATTTAAAAAGAAATCAAAAGATATACTTAAATGTGAATTAATTTATTGTAGATTCTATGTAGTTCAACAGAAAATATGTTTAAACTTTAAAAAACTGTAGAACAGTTTTAGTTGTTGAATGTTGAAAAAATAATGAAATACTACTATATGAGATTAAAAAAATGAATTATAGAAGATTTAAACTAAAAAGAAAAAAATCACATATTAATGTTTTAATTAGAAAATATGTAATATTTGGAAATTAAAATAGGAAAATACATCTTTTGAGAAAAATTAATTGCATGTTATTTTAATATATTTATTTTCTTCTTACTTTTTTTAAATATATATTTTTTATATCGCCGTTTTTTATGTTAAACTATAATTTATATGTAACTTGTTATTAAATATATATTTTGCTAATAAATTGCAAGAGACATTTTTAAATCAACTATTTGAAACGAAAATAAAAAATGTGTTATTTATTTAGGGTAATCAATCAATTACATAATTTGTGTAAAAAATATATGAAAAAAAAAATCGGTAAGTATAACCAAATGTACTTGAACACTTTTTTTACAACATTAACAACTTATTAACTTGATATATTTTATACAATTTATTTAATGTTTAATGAGGATTTTTAGTATATATTATATTACTTATTTTTATATTTATGTATATAGATTAACAATAAATGAAATATTAAATTAAGATTTGAAATTAATTATTAGATTGTGCTTCATCTTTATGACCATCATGATCTGGACAGGGTTCATTATTATCATGATTGTGTTCATTATGTTTACGATTTCTACGTCTTTTTTCGGGATGACCAAAACAATTTTCACATTCTTCATCGTCCTCCGAAGAACTTTCGCCAAAAGCTACAGGTTTCTTATAAATGCAGCAACCTAATCAATAAATTAATTATAATAGAATTTTCTTAGATTTTTTAATGAAAAGACTTACATTTCGATTTCTTTTTGCCCATATGTTCATTGTCGACAGTGCCTTCGTGCCAGCCTACTTTTTTCTCACTTTTGGGTTTTTTCAAGCGTAGCCTTAAAACTGGTTGAGACTAGAAAATAAGATAATTAAATAATTAAGTTATATTTATAGAAAAAAGGCTTCAGTGCATAATTAATATTCCTAATCTATGGGTTTTGAAAGGTAAGCCAATAAATAAGGGAAAACGTAAACTAGAGGATTGAATATTTTGGATAACATAAGAATACCGAGATAAATGGCATAATTAAGTGATTTATTGAATTGGGTATATTTGTTCCTGTTAATTCATTAACAGAAAAAGTTATGTTTTTCTTGGTGCTCCCTATAGTTATCGAAACATTTTTTAAATTTGTTTGTGTATGGGTCATACCAAAAGGACTCTGCCAATTTTACGGTCAAAGTTAGTTGATTTTAAACTTTAGTTATAAATATCATCCTTTTTAGGATATTACAAATACAACCACATTTCGACTATGATCTATATTTCGAAATTTACCAAGTGCAAATCGTTATCTTATTTTCAATGAAATAAAACTATTATAGAGAATTTGCATTTTTTATATATTTAAAATATACTCTGTTATCTGTTTAAATATCTAGAATTCTTATCTTACCGAAGTATCTAAAACGTCTTCATGAGCAATTACTTCTGTTTGTGACCGTGTCACAGTGTCTGCCGGCAAAGCTACTGCATCCATTCTTATGGTTATATCCGTTTAATTGGCGTATATTCTTTAAAGTGTAATAAAGCAATTTTATTTAAATATAAATTAAAAATTTTTATGTAGATAATTGTTTATAAACGAAACCAAACAATTTCTATTTTGTACAGCAAAACTAAAATTCTATCTATTTTTTTATTTCTTATTTTTTGGATAACAATCGACAGCTGTTCGAAAATCTACGCCGATAAAACATTCGACGGAGGCTTCTGATTCTATAAATTTGGACGGCGTCATGAAAACAACTGTGTAGGGGTTTTATAGTTTGAGCAAAAAGTCGACTTTTCGATTTTTCGACTTTTTTATTTTCAAACAGTCGATTTTTCAACTTTTTCAATTCTTAAATAGTCGATTTTGTCGACTATTTTAATTTTGGAATAGTTCGACTTTTTCCGATTATAATCGACTTTTCGATTTTTTCCGACTATTTTCGATTTTTTCCGACTATTTTCGATTTTTCCGACTATTTTCGACTCGCACTCGCACATCTACAAAAACAACAATTCCTTGTATTTTGTTAGTGTAAAACTACCTCCCATAGACTAAAATACTCACGAAAATATTTTACATGGGAATACAAAAACAATTTGACAGTAAGACGAGATGTATCAATGAAAAAATTGTAAAACAGCTGTTCTTACGAGTATACTTTTTAATTATACTATGGAATTGTTGATCTTGTAGATGTGCGAGTACTTTATAATTATGCAATGGGTAAATTAAATTTTTGGTATTCATTTAACTGCTGAACTCACTTAAAATCGTAAATATTTCATATACTATTTATCCGATAAGGTACCAATTGAAAGCTTAAAACTATTGCACACAATGTCAAAATGCTGTGAACAGAAAATAAGGGAATAAAGGAGAGGAAATGCTCACGAAAAAATTTTACATAGGAATACAAAAACAATTTGACGAGTATACTTTCTTATAATACTATGCATTTTACTCAACTTTTTTTATAACAAACATTTTTCAATGCGAGTTTCTTAGGGGAATTCTATTTTCGAAGCCCTCCAAATAAACCAAACGATATCGAAACGATATTATCTAGGTGATAAAAATTATCTTTAGTGATAAACGTTTTCAAATCTAAAACTATAGATTTTACAGACTAAAGTGTACCTTTCCTTATAATATCGTTTTTCCACAAAATTATGATATCGTTTTCGATATCGTAATTTACTAAAATAACGATAGTAAAATCGTCTGTACCAAATTTTGTTCTATATGATTTTAGTATTAAAAAAAATATATTTTTTGCAACTAAATACTTATGCTAAATATAATTGTAAGAAAATGTAATATGCTGAAATAAGAAAAAATCCTAAGTATAAAAAAAGGATCAGTACACAACATTTGTACATATTTTATACAAATATCATCAATTATAATATTTTTAGAAGCATGGTTTTTCCTTAAGCAAATATTGTAGCAATTACGTACCTCAAAAATTTGGCCGCACCATTCAAATATGTTAATTAATCGTCTATCTATTTTCATTTTGTTTATGTAGTTGAAAATTTTCTAATATTAATATATTTATTTTGAAGTTTTCCAAATGTTTATGTTTTTTATTTTATTAGAAGCAAAATTTTGAAAATTTAGATATCACAATAATATCATTTTCAGCAATACTATATGATATTATATTCGGACGTAAGATAATATCGTTTTTGCTATCAAATCGTTTGGGTTTATTGTGCTATAAGACACGCAAATCTACAACGGTGTCAAAGCTGACTACTTTGATTTTGTAAAAGTTTATCTACAAATAAAGTTCGATTTTAAAGATAAAGAAAAGATAAGTTTACTTATATAAGTTATCTAACAGCTATAAATATATTTACACTGATTTTTTGGTTTGACTTTCTTTCGTTTTAGGGAATGCAAACATTTTTTTAAAAATATTGTGTAATTTGTAATTTTTGACTTATCTCAATTCGTCTAGAAGTGACAAATATTAAAATTCAGTACCCTGAAATTACTAAGAAAATGGTAATTTTTAACAAAAATATAGTGCAATTCCTTCACTTTTTTCTCAGTTTCATTAAAGATACATTTTCTTTCTTAATATATTTCTAAAGATAAGGCTTTAGTATAATTATAAAAATCCTTAAAAATGGACTTCGTTTGTAAAAGTTATGATTTTTTAAACTTTTACGTAGTTAAGGTAGTCAACTTTGACATCCTGTAGTATTGCTACGGTGACTAGAATATGAATTTTTTAAGTTCTCCTCTGTAACTCTTCCATACATTATATTTTAATCCTTGCAGTAGTTTTTTATATACATATTAATTACACAAAAATTTGCGTTTAACCTCTTAAATTGTTTTTAGCAACTTTTCTTGGAAAATTAAGAAAAAATTTTGAATCATTCATTTATTTTCCTATTCGATGATAAGCTGGAATTTTGATTTGAATTGGGATCCTGTAAGTCATCATCGCCTTTTCTTCATTTTCTTATAAACCAGACATCAGAAGCTTGGAAATGCAAGCTATCTCTGTAAATGTGTCAGAAACTCTGTAAATGCCTTTATGATAACCCATAAAATGTCAGCTGATCTACCGACGTGATAAGTTCCTCTTAAACTTGGTGGCATTTCTCTAGAACACCTCTTTTTACGTATTCCGTAATTACCTCTTTGTTTAAATAGTTCTCTATTGCGAGACGTTCTATTTCTATTGCACGTTTTCTGTTGAATATTTGCTCAAGTGAATTTTTAATGTATTATCTGAAGAAACCATTAGCTTTGCAGACTATAAGTATACCACTATTATCTTCTTCACAATGTTATGAATTATGATTTCAATTACGCTTAACCGGCCCTTTGAATTAGGTTGAGATTTTTTTGCCTCTTTAATTTGTCGCTCATATACAGTTAGGGACAAATCTATTTGTACACCCCATGCATTTCGTATATCTTCAATAGTTTATAAAGAATTTAAAATTGTCGTATGCAGTATTATTTTTAATATATTTTTATTTAATTAAGTTATAAAAAAACTAATGTAGTATCCACCGATTATTTAAAAGAATACAAAAGTATTGTAAATTCATAGGGACAAAGTATTTGTACATATACTACAACTACTTATAATATTTATATTGGAAAATTTTTTATATTTTTTGTGGGTCTCCTTTTACATCTATCACGGCCTGTAACTTTTGGGCATCGATTGGATCAAGTTTTCGTTTCATTGGAGATATTTTCTTTCCAGGCTTCCTCCAAGGCAATTTTAAGGTTTATGGCCTGCTTCGACGTTGGTTTTGTATCGAGCTTACGTTTCAGATTATCCAGAGTGGCGTCGATGGGGTTCTTAAGTCAGGTGATTGGGGACGGAGAATTAAGTTGTCTTGGTCATGGTAGAAGCAACAAACTACATATAATAGTTTTGTATTCTTTACAATTATTGAAGATATGAGGATGGCATGGGGTGTACAATTAGTTTTGTCTAACATGTATGTATATAGCTTGAAAAAGAATGTCTGGATAGTTGGATATTTTTTTATTTGAGTGATGATCTTGGGTAGAATTTGACTCGCATTACTGGGAAGTGGTTGTGAACTAGAATTGTTTATAGAGGGTTATATTTTCTTGAATTAATGTATTTCGATATTTTGTTTGCAAACGTAGCTGTTTATCACTATGGTATAGATTATATTATATATATTATATATATATATATATTATATATATATATATATATATATAATAGTATGTATATATTATATATTATATATGTATATATATATTATATATAATATATATATGTATATTTTATATATATATATATATATATATATATATATATATATATATATATATATATCAAAAAATGTTCGGAAAAACATATTCTTTCTTTCACAAGAGAGTATAATGTGTCCTCATATTATTGGCCCAATTTCTCATTATGCAACTATGTAAGAAAGCAACGGAGTGGTATCAAAACAACAAAGTTTTTATACAAAGAGTGGTAAATCGTCTAAATTGTCCGGAGCTATGACTAGTGAAGAGATATTGGGCTTTTGTGAAAAGAAAATCAAAGAGAATAAAAGAGGGTTATTTATATCTTTTGAAATAAAAATGATTTTTAATTACTTTAAATTAATTTGAAATAAAATTATTTAAATATAATGCCATTTATTAACAAGCCAGATAAAATAAAAATTTCCACAGAAGTATTTGAATATAAATTTATTAAATTTAAATCAATTTCAAGTCATCAACTAAATTAAAAATATATTTTATTTCCTTAGCTTGAATACAACTACTCTTTATTTTATTTTCTATTTTAAAAATGAAATAAAATCTGTTTCTAAACATTTAATTTTTTCTATTCACATATAATTTTATTCAACATAAATTTGTTTAAATATTTTTAAATTTGTTTGAAAAAGGAATAATATAAAATATTTTCTTTTTTATACTTTAATATTTGTATAAATAGAAATACTTAATATTTTTATTTAAAAAATTATTAACTTTTAATTCTATTCACAATTAACAGCTATGCCAACTAGATTGATATTTCAAATTCTAAATTTTCTAACTGAAACTCGTTTGTCCCCTATTTTTTAAATTTTTTCAAAATCGCTAGTTTGTTTTATGAAAATAACTGTATTCTCATCACTTGTATCAAATCAATTTTATGACACATTTGTATTTGTTAGTATTAAATGTAAAAATAGTACTTTTCATAGCAACTACACATTTTTACAACAGTGTCATTTCTACCAGACGATGGCAGGAGCAATTGTGCGATTAAATATTTTAACAAAACCGCAAATTGGTAAGATTTATAATACAATTCTTTAGAAACTTAAATGCCAAATTATTACTTAGTCAAATTCCAATCAAATGATGTATAAAACATTGATATCCATTAAGATTAAAGTATGGAAAATTGATTTTAAAACTTATATAAATTATGTAATTTTTTGGTCTTGCGCTGGCAGCAACAACAACTTTGAGAAAAACAGAAAAATTTTCATAATTTGTATAATAGATGGGATAAGAATTTACGTTTTAGTTAAAAAATTATAATTTCATCATAATAGATTTGTAATTGTTAATATAGTATATAATAATCGATTATTTTTATTTGAAATATTTTTAGCGTGTATTTTGCCAATTGCGGCGCAACGTCGTTTGCAAAGCACGCAGGCACCACCACCCGGAACACCTCCACCACAAACTAAAACCAAATTTGGCAATTTAGCCGATCAAGATCGTGTTTTCACCAACTTGTATGGTCGTCATGACTGGCGTTTGAAGGGTGCCTTGAAACGTGGAGATTGGTACAAGACCAAGGAAATCATTTTGAAGGGAAGCGATTGGATTATCAATGAAATCAAAACCTCGGGTCTTCGTGGCCGTGGTGGTGCTGGTTTCCCCAGTGGCATGAAATGGTCTTTCATGAACAAGCCATCAGATGGTCGTCCAAAATACTTGGTGGTCAATGCTGATGAAGGTAAATTTTTGAGTTTGGCAAAAAGTGAGGTTATTTGGTGTTAATAATGGATTTATTTTTCTTTAGGTGAACCTGGTACCTGCAAAGATCGTGATATTATGCGTCACGATCCTCACAAGTTGGTTGAAGGTTGTTTGATTGCCGGTCGTGCCATGGGTGCTCAAGCTGCCTACATTTACATCCGCGGTGAATTTTACAATGAAGCTTCCAATATGCAATTGGCTATTGCTGAAGCCTATCAAGCCGGTTTGATTGGTAAAAATGCTTGTGGTTCCGGCTACGATTTCGATGTATTCATGCACCGTGGTGCTGGCGCCTATATTTGTGGTGAAGAAACCGCTTTGATTGAATCACTCGAAGGCAAACAAGGCAAACCCCGTCTAAAGCCTCCATTCCCTGCTGATGTTGGTCTTTTCGGTTGCCCCACCACTGTAACTAATGTTGAAACCGTTGCCGTTTCACCCACCATCTGTCGTCGTGGTGGTGCTTGGTTTGCTAGTTTCGGTCGTACACGTAATTCGGGCACTAAGCTTTTCAATATTTCCGGTCATGTTAATAATCCTTGCACTGTTGAGGAAGAAATGTCCATTCCTTTGAAGGAACTTATCGAACGTCATGCTGGTGGTGTTCGTGGTGGTTGGGATAATCTTTTGGGTGTTATTCCCGGTGGTTCATCCACTCCAATCATCCCCAAACATGTTTGCGATGATGTGATAATGGACTTTGATGGTCTTATTGCTGCTCAAACGTCATTGGGTACTGCTGCCATCATTGTTATGGACAAATCAACAGATGTTATTAAAGCCATTGCTCGTTTAATTTCCTTCTATAAACATGAAAGTTGTGGTCAATGTACACCTTGCCGTGAGGGTATTGGTTGGATGAACAAAATTATGGGCAGGTAAGTTGTAACAAAAATTAAAGAGATTTCTTTTGATAAATAAGGGGAGAATAAGTAAGATAAAATAACAGCAACATTTTTTTTTTTGTAAGAAAACGTTTAGATCTCTACAAAATAATCTGCTAAGAGACATTTCCAATAACAAGTTAAATATTATGACATCTAGTAGGCGGTATACTTGTTAGACAATTATTTAGGTCACGGTGTTATGAGAGGCAATTGGTGGTCCTAGGAATTGAATTGTTTTTAATTAGTAACTTAGTAGCAATTTATGGAATAATGAAACTATTAAAATCATTTTGGTAGGCAGTATTCAGCAATCAAACATTAAGAAAGTTTTGTATTAGCAAAATAACGCCGTAAAAAAACTATATGTACAAAATATAAAGAAAAAAGAAAAACAAAATGTATGTGAAATCCGCTGCTGGAGTCCGTATTCATTTAATTTGCATTTATCTCTTAGAGCAGAAAACAACATCCAACTCCGCTTGCTTGTGTTTAGGTTCTGAGAAGCTGAAATTTATGTCACAAGGGCATTTTTACAAGTGATTTTTAAGGTTTAAAATTTATATTTTATGAATTCATTAAATTTTTAAAAGTTTTTCTACAATTAAGACGAGTATTGTTTTGACCAAATGAATATAGTGTCTGAATGACATTTGTAGCGCAGCCGAAACATAGACTGATAAAATGTTTGTTAAACAAAGTATATGAAAACGAGCAGTTTGACCCGGCGTTGCTCGGATTTATTGAATAATATAAATTAAAATTATTTTTTTATGAAAAATTCAACGGTAAAGGATATTTCAACATGACAGTTTTGACATGGAATCACCGACTTTGAAATTTTTTAAAATATAATAAACCATCATACGAAAGAAAAAGTACCACAATGTCGCCTAAAAGTTAATAAGTCATTAACTTAGGACCATGTCTCTAAATTAAAAATTATAAAAAAATAAAAAAATTTCATTAGAGAGTACCATAAAATCTCCTTTTATGTGTTCACATTCATTTAGGACTACATATCATCCTTCTAGGTTTATAATTATAAAAAAATCAAAAAGGACCAATAGAAGAACAAAAAAGTACCATAAAGACCGCTCTTGTGAATTCTTTCCCATATAGGACCATGTATATTTAATTTCGTGTTTCTAGGTTAAATAGGAAATTCAAAAAGTACCATTAGAAGAACAAAAAAGTACCACAAAGTCCGCTCTTATGAATTCTCACTAACTAAGGACCACATATCCCAAATTTCATGTTTCTTAGTTCATAATTATAGAAATTTCAAAGAATACCATTAAAATAAGAATGAATATGGATTCTTATTAACTAAAGACCACATATTCTTTCCAATATCGGACCATGCCTATTTAATTTCATGTTTCTAGGTTAAATATTACAGAAAATTTAAAAGATACCATTAGAAGAATAAAAAGTACCAAAACGTCCCTTCTCTTGAATTCTTACTCATAGGACCATATATCTTTGAGTACCACAAATTTCACTCTTGTGAATTCTTACTAAAATACAGTTTTTATCTGTTTTATCCCTAAAACGGCCTATTTTCAAAAAAGTACCAAACACCTGTCCAATTATTTTTTAAGTGAATAACGATAGCTATTCAACTTTTTTTGTATTATTAGTTTGAGAGTTATAAGGTTCCTTCCTTCCAAATTTCGCCTCTATAGCTTCAGCCGTTTGGGCTGTGGGATGATGAATCAGTCAGTCAGTAACGTTACTCTTTTATATGTATAGAAGATGTAATTATGTTCAAAATTGTAAAATGATTCAGTTCGTTCATCGTTCTTTTTTTAACATTGATCATACTCTGAACGATGAGTTTGTAAAAATGAAACAGAGTCTGAATGATGAAACTGTAACAATTGTTTCATTTGTTTCTTACAAGACTTTATTAGCAAAAATGAATGGATAAAAATAAATTTAAATTGTTTTTAAGAAAGTTTAATAATAATATACCTTATTAAGCGAATATATAAATAAATTAATTAAAAAATTTTTTCTAAAGAAAAAACAAATCGAAAATTAACAATATGAATCATAAATGAAGAACGAATCAATATCGTTCATTTTACTGATTCGTTCAATTGAATCGATTCGTTCATGAACGACACAACTCTACTTCCTGCACTTAATTGACAGTTTATCCGATAATTTAACCATCACTTGCGTTTATCCTCATTTACCAACCTGTTAATTGGCTCAGCTCTCTATTAAAGTTGCTGTTAAGGATTTCATCACGTTCGTCCGCAAATATAGCTATTGTTTTGATGGTTTCGCCGAAGAGAACCGGCAGATCACAGAAGTGGTGGTCGGTGATTTCTCTGAAGCCGTGTCAGTCTGTTTTCTTTCGGTTTATGTATGTACCGCGTTCACAGAGGATGAAGTCGTTAGCTATATCCAGAACCATGGTTATGTTTAAGTGATCTGATCCAACAGAAAATACTGCTCATCGGATTATGCATTTGATTAGACGTGGTGGTCGGTGATTTCTCTGAAGCCGTGTCAGACTGTTTTCTTTCGGCTATTTTTATGTCGAGCGAGCTACCGCAATATCCAATAACATTTGTTAGGTGTGTAGAATGTGGATATTAAAGAGCAACATTAAAAGAGCAACATAAAATGAAACGGAGTTTAGAAAGAAGTGGAATTATTCGAGCAAAAAGTGACCGAAAACAACGAAACCTTCATTTTAAAAAATTCAGGAAAATATCAGATATTTCCTTAAAAACTAAAAAAGAAAATAATTTATTCTATTAAGTTTGGTCTTGAACATAACATTCATTAATGAAAATATAAAAAAAACACCAATTAGTTTAGTTTTTATAAAGACATTTTTATGCACGAATTTATTCGTTCTTGTTTATGTTGTATACGTTGTAAGGTTAAATTAAAGGCAGATTCAGAAAAAAGTTTAAAAAAAGTTCATGCGGACTTTGGATGATAATAGGTTTCTATTAATTACCTATAGGTCACAGAACAAGGAACAAAATTAATATAAGAAATTAAAAAAAAAAAAACTTTCATAGTTTAAATATTATTGAGTCTTAAGAATTCATTTCAACTATTAAATATTAATTCCTTACAGATTCGTATCCGGCAATGCTGATCCCTCTGAAATCGATATGCTGTGGGAAATCTCCAAACAAATTGAAGGACATACTATTTGTGCTTTGGGTGATGGTGCTGCTTGGCCCGTACAAGGTTTAATTCGTCATTTCAGACCAGAAATTGAGGCTAGAATGAAGCAATACGCAGCCAGAGCTTCAAATTAAGTGAATGAAATTAATTTAAAGAGAAAAAAATGGGATGAAAAATTTAGCAATTTTTGTTTTTTGTAAATCGTTAGTACGAATAAAATTAATTATTAATAATTTAAATGTCTTTAAATAAAATGAAAAAGAAGTATCAACAATGATAAGAGATGTAACAAAGAATAAAGTCATTAATATAACAACAACAGAAATGTGTTTAAAGTAAATTAAATTTACTACTACCGCAAACTATTTAACTTAAATAAAAAATAATTTAAACACAAATGAACAATATTTGTTTAATTTAATTTATTTTCAATCCAATTGTAATGTTTGTATATGTTTAATAATAGCATTAATATCTTCCTGGGGCACCGATTTGTATTTGGGTGGGAATGAACAAACTTTTAAAGGACCATCAACTTGTTTATGTGTATCATGTTCCACACATTTGGCGGGTATAAATTGGTATCTTAATGGTAAATTAAAGATTACTATTAGTAAAATAAATAATAATTTCTTTTGATTTTGACAACTTTTACCTTCTTCCAGCTTCGGCAGTAAAAATGAGGGCAAATAATGCCATTAAACCAAGAAATACTGTTAATTTCATTGTTTTTATATTTTACTTGACCTCCAAAGTCTTTTGAAACGATGTGGGCTCGGTGATAGTGACCATGAAACTAAACTTTTGTTAAAATAATAATTTTAATATCTTCTCTTTTTTTTATTTAACATTCATGTGTTAACATTAATTAATGCAAATTTTATGTAGATATTTTGTTTCAATTAAAACATTCTAATACTTGTTTCAAATTTAAAAAATCTAACATAACTACTTGAAAATAGTTATTAGCAAATTATACACATGGAAAAATATTTGAAATAAAAATTATAAATTGTTATTTTTTTTTTTTTTTTTAATTTTTTTCAATTTTATTAATACGATTTAAAAGTTTTATCATCTAATAGGAAATAGTATAAAATATTTGGTTTTAAACTTTTTTCAGTGTAGTTGTAGTAGTAGATATAAAATCGACAAAAACAAATAAGTCAAGATCAAAGAAATGCCTTTAAGCCGTTTAATTTATAATAGTATTTATGTTAATTTAAATTAAATATTCTATAAATTATAGTTTTTATTAGCACGGGAACTAAAGTTTTAATATTTCTTTTTATTATTATTAAAAGTGTTAAATTCTTTCATATTGAATTTTATTAAGAATATTTAAGTTTTTGAGTAATGGCACATGACCTTCAGATAACATACTCCATTTCTAAAATCGATTTTTATGGGAAAAATATAAAAAAACTGAGATAGAGCCAAAAGAACAAAAATCTGTGATCACTCGCATATCCTACCAAAAATCGATTTTTATATGAAGAAGAAAATTAATTTTAAAGCTAAACCAGCAGAGATAGAGCCAAAAGGACAAAAATCTGTGATCACTCGCATTTCCAACCAAAAATCGATATTTTTATAAAAAATATAAAAATTGATTTTAAAGCTAAACCAGCAATTGATTTAAAGCTAAAAAATTGATTTTAAAGCTAAACCAGCAGAGTTAGCGCCAAAAGGACAAAAATCTGTGATCACTTATATTTACTTCCCAAAATCGATTTTTATGTAAAAAATATAAAAATTGATTTTAAAGCTAAACCAGCAGAGATAGAGCCAAAAGAACAAAAATCTGTGATCACTCGCATATCCTACCAAAAATCGATTTTTATATGAAAAATACAAAAAAATTGATTTTAAAGCTAAACCAGCAGAGATAGAGCCAAAAGGACAAAAATCTGTGATCACTCATATTTCCTTCCAAAAATCGATTTTTATATGAAAAATATAAAAATT
>MINK01175796.1:0-18690 GCA_001735545.1 Phormia regina | reverse complement strand
CGACGGCGGCGCAAAACCGGCTTGAAGCCGATCGTCTTGCCCAAGTTGTTCCCATATTTTTGAATCAATGTGCCCTATGACATTGAGTCTACATTAGAGAAATTTATATCAAGACAAACTTCAAATTTTTGATTGAGTTGCAGATAATTTTTTATCTCTGTCAATTATAGGGGAAAACGTATATTATAATAAACCTTGTAAAAAGTACCAACTACAATCAAGATGGCGTCTTTTACCAAGCATTATCAAGACAAAGTTGTCAGAGCTCGAGCGCTGACAATTTCATTTTCTTTTAACGCTGCAATAATACTGATATATTCAGTCTACATTAGACAAATCTTTACCACGACAATTTTTTGACGTTTGTCTTGATAAAAATTTGTCTAATGTAGACTGAACGTAAGACATATCAGAAAATAAAAATTTTTATGTTTACCTTTCAGCCGTCTAACATCCGCCGCCAATTATTAGGAAAGCCGCCGCCGTAAAAATCATTCGGCGTAGGTCAAATGTCCAAATGTCATTTTCTATATATTTACGTAAATTTTAAGAATTTTTTAGTTTCTTAAAAAAAGTAAAAATTTTAATAAAACAATAAAAAATGAATCAAGCCGAAGTGACCAAACTAATGTCACAACTGCGTTTTGCAGTTAGACCTAAAAAGCGCAATTTAAAGAATCCTGACGGACCGGAAGGACGTCTAATGAAATTGAGGAAAACAGTAACAGCTCTAGTCAAGCATGAACGCATAGAATTGTATCACAATCGTGCGGATGAGGCAAGAGGCTATGTGGAATTGGTAAAAATGTTTTAAATACACGAGAAGTTAATAATATATACTGAATTTTTTCAACAGCTCATTTCAGATGCCATTCGTCATGGTGATCGTCATAAGGCTACCATGGAATTAGCCGACTTCTGGTTATTGGAAAAACAATTAGTACACAAATTATTTAAAGTTTTGGCACCTCGTTATGAAAACAGCACAGTTTCCTATACACGCATGTATAAAGCTCCCCGCGATTATCCCGGCATGTATTATCAAAAGGCTGTACTGGAACTAAGAGGCAATCCTTATCCCTCTCTATTGCCAGATTTCTCACAAAATCGTAATTTTATACACAATATTTTATTGGATGAAGCTCGCAAAGATTATAGACGTGAGAAATTGGCTGATTTAGCAACAAAGATGGCTAATGAATCTAGAGCAATGGAAAAAGATGCAAAGGCGAATGATGCAAAACCTGATGTGGTAGAAAAGAAGGAATAGCCTAAAAAGTTTTATTTTAAATAATTGTTTAGTTACATTTTCTTTAAGAAGTTTTAAAATCAATTTGTTAAGAATGTAATATGAATACAAGAAATTCGAAAAAAAAAAATAGTTGTGTGAAATCTCTTGAAAAAGTCAGATGTAGCTATAGTTGCAGTAGCGGCCATATGTGGATAAGAAGATGCAGAGTACACAGGTTTGTAGTAACCATATTTATATGTCTCTTTAATGGTAAAGTCAGCACCAGAAGATTTTTTTATCATTTAACGACATAAAGAATTGTTAAAAGTTATTTTTTAATTAAAAACTGCTAATTTCATACATTTTACTTAAATAAAAATTTGTAGAAATGAGTGATGAGGGTACAGTAAAGTTAAAAAAAAACAAGTGGAAAACTTAATTAATTTTTAGACTTTCTACGTGTCAGAAGTAAAGTCATTACAAAGGAAATTTTGGCATATTTCAGTTATAATTCAACACAAAGGCATGAATTTTCTTTAGCAGCATTAATTTTATATTATAACAATTACATTTTAGTGTTATCTGCTATTTTATTTTATAATCAATTCTCTTTATTCATTTGTTAGATCTACAATTTAAGAATTTCCAATGCTAACTTATACGAAAAAGATGGATTTTCTCGAAAATCGTTGAACGAGACAATATGGAAAATATAGGCCAGAGTTTTTCATTTGATTTTTTACTCTTTAACAATTTTTACCAAAAACTTGCAGGTCTAATGAAACGTAGAATTTCTTAGGAATCCAATTATATGTGACTTTGTTTTTGTTTTTTAATAAACACCACTTTTAACAGTATTTTTGAAAAAAATCAATTGAAAATAAGATTTTTTATTTAAATTTTAGAAAATATCAATGGAAAATTAGATTTTTCATTTAAATTTTTGAAAATAAAAAAATTCTTTTCAAAAATTAAAATAATATTCAAATTTTTAATTTTTTTCAAAACTAATTAAATGGAAAACCTAATTCAACTAATCTCTTTCTTCAATTCTATAATTGATCCATTCTGAAAATTTATGTGAAAAATGTAAATTTCAATATTTAATATTGGCTGAAATTAAAACTCGAAATATTATTTTAATATGTTCCCTTCTTGTATTATAATAAAAAATTCCGTAAATTGAAATATATCAATTTGGAATATTCTCAATTTCTCATTTGTTCTATTTTGAACCTGAATCATAACCTCATAATATCATAAAAGAAAGTTCTTATTTTAACTTTAAAAATGGCTGTAGTAAAAAATATGCTGTGTGTGAACATTATTTTAAATAACATATACACAATAACTCAAACTACTATACTTTGCTGAATTGGGTAAGAATGTATGTATTTGGAGTTCATATTATATTAATCTTAACAACGTTTTGCAATATTCTTAACTTTATGAAATTTATCCACGAATTATTATTTTAAAAATTTCTTTAAATAAAATATTTTATTGCTTTATAACATGAAGACCAAAAGTTTTGAAAAATTCAAAAAATTTAAAATACCATTAAGTATTTTCAAAAAATCATAAGTAATAAAATTCTTTTGACAAATCTTTATATTGAACTCTTATCGTCTTAAACATACTTGAGTATTACAATTTTACTCTACTTTTTAATTTTCGAATATTCAAATACTCGGAAATACTGGTTTTAAAAATCGAATAAAACTTTAAGTATTCGATTAATTTATACCTTAACAATTTTGTTCGATTTTTCAATTCTTATCTAAAAAAAAAAAAAAAAAAAAATACTTAGCTTAATATTTAAAATTTACGTAAATATTTATGAATAATTTTCCTTTTTTCTTGATAATGCTGTTGCTTTCTCTATTTTAATATATTTGATGTCCTGATATCCGTTAGGTTGTCGCACGTCTGCGATTGTATAAATGTTTATGTCGGGTGCTTCAGTCAATGCCTTTTATTGTCCAATCGATTTTCATAGAAAAAAAAATACTCCATAATGTTTTCTGTGATGTACAAAAGCATATCATTTTAACCAGTTTAAATGGTTTGTAACCAAATATCCTCATTATATCCTGTGCGTGAACTCTACATGAAGTTACTTTTCCAAAAAAGAAGCAGTGGAAAAAATAAATGTCTAAAAAAAAAGTGTTAACGAAGCAACAAAACATATCTCGACAATCTGGAAAAATACAATATAAAAATCATACATTTCTGAAACAATTTTGTATTTAACAAAAAATATAAAAAGGCTTACATTCGCTTTCGTTCTTTTATTATTTATTTATTTTTTAATTCCATATAAGCAAACTAAATACATCCAAATTTGTTTAAATTTAATTTATAAAAATAAAATTCAATTTGAAATTATATTGTTTTGACATTTGTATTACTATTTTTCTGAAGCAGCAGAATCTCTGCTGACTGTGTCACAGCATCGACGACGTTGTACTTGCCTTCATACATTTATCATACACGATTTACATGTAAATCAAATGGTATGATGATTTGCACAAACCTGGCTAATTAATGTTGTCATACACGACTCGTAAGCTCCCGTGTTGACTTGTATGATCATACGTAGGATCATACATGAGTGCAGCGCAGTTTCATCCATAAAATTCAGCAAATATCGTTGCCATTTGGAAAGCGGCAACTCGACTCATGGTAGTATCACTTTTCAAAACATTCAATGACCTTTTTGAATCATCTGGCAATCTTCTTTATTTTGACATTTTATTTGTCAATGTTTTTTTGTGAATAATTTTTGCAAACTTGGTGACACTGAAGTCAATAATGAATTGATTTTCATTTCTATAAATTTTTTTGGAAAAAATTCGTAATGAAGATTTATTAATTAATGTATCTATTAATTAAATAATTACTTTGAAACATAAATTAAAACAGTGTTAGAATACCAAGAAATTAAAGCGAATTATTTCATTATAGAAATATACGAAAAACAACGACAGTAAGACAAGTGAAAAGTACGAAAAAAAAGAAAAAAACTTCAAAAAGCAAAAAAAAAGTAAAGAAAAAACACTCATACGCCTTAAAGACAGCAGTAGCAAAAGCAACAACTACAACATTAAGGAAGAGATTAAAAAAACGCGAAAAACATAAACGATCGAGCAAACGAAAAGCAAAAATAAATAATAAAACGAGAAAATCCAATAAAGCACTGACTGCAACCAGACAGAGGCTGTTGTTCTGGAGTCTTAGACAAAAGGCACACACACAACACTCGAAAACAAAATAAAAATAAATCAAAACGTAAAGTAGAAGAAAAAGCAGAAAAAAGCCTCAAATCAAGGCCAGGCATAGTGGAAAAATAAAAACCAAGTATAAAATAAACAAAAAACTAAACGACATTAATTGAAAATTTAAACGAATCTACTATAGCACAATTGGCAAACAAAACACATATACAGTGAGCAGAGGGAGCAGCCGACACCGGCTTAGTTTGCAAAACACACACATCGCTAGTGGAGGCGTTTGACGCAGCCACTCAGCTGTCAATGTCCGGTAATCAAGCGCAAGCCGGCAATAATGTCGGTGTTGGCGGTGGCAGTGGGGGTAGTGCGGGAGGCAATGGAGGAAGTGGCGGCGGTGGTGGTGGAAGCGGTGCCGGTAGTAGTGGTGGCAGTTCATCGCAACATTTACAGCATCATCAGCCGCAGCAGCAGCAGCAACACACACCACCACAGATAATAGCTGGTGTTACTGCTGGTACGACAACATCAACCTCTACTATAGCTGTGGCTGGTTCTAGTTCATCAGCGGATGCCCTCAATATGGCAGCTGATTCTTCACCGCGCGAGTCGGGTGACGATTCGGAAGATGAGAGTGAAATTCTGGAAGAATCCCCCTGTGGGAGGTGGTTAAAACGCCGCGAGGAAGTCGATCAACGCGATGTCCCCGGCATCGATTGTGTCCATCTGGCTATGGACACTGAGGAAGGTGTAGAAGTCGTCTGGAATGAGGTGCAATATGCCAGTTTACAAGAGCTTAAGTCGCAGGAAGACAAAATGCGTCAAGTATTTGACAATCTTCTACAATTGGACCACCAAAATATAGTAAAGTTCCATCGCTATTGGACAGATACTCAACATCCCGACCGGCCGCGTGTTATTTTCATAACAGAATTTATGTCGTCTGGTTCTCTGAAACAGTTCCTTAAACGTACCAAACGTAATGCCAAACGTCTACCCTTAGAGGCCTGGCGCCGTTGGTGCACACAGATTTTATCTGCGCTCAGCTATTTGCATTCCTGCACACCGCCCATCATCCACGGCAACCTAACCTGTGATAGCATTTTCATACAACACAATGGTCTCGTTAAAATCGGTACCGTTGTTCCCGATGCGGTCCACTATAGTGTCCGCCACCATCAGCACAAGGACATCGAACAGGCTGCTCGGCATTTTATGGCTCCCGAATATGGTGCTGCCGAACAGCTTACTGCCGCGGTCGATATTTACGCTTTCGGCATGTGTGCCCTTGAGATGGCCGCCCTCGAGATCCAAAATAGTGCTGGTGAAACATCCACCACCATAAATGAAGAGACAATATTAAGGACAATTAATAGTCTGGAACATGATCTACAAAGGGATTTAATATTTAAGTGCTTGCGGAGAAATCCATCTGAGAGGCCAAATGCCAGTGATTTACTTTTTCATCCGCTACTATTTGAGGTGAGTGAGTAATTGTTTAAAAATCTTTATTTTTTTCGTTTTTTTTTTCTGACACGTTCGCTTAGTCCGTCTGTCTGTCCGTCCGAATGTCTGTCTATCTGCATATACAATGTGTGTGTGTATTTTACATATATCTTTTGCTGTCATTTTTTCATACTATTTTTGCTGTTTTTTTTTTTTTTTGCAATTTATTTTTCATAGTTTCTTTATCCATATGTGTTGTATATTGATGAAGAAAATAAAGAAAAATAAATAACTACAACAACAATGAGAAGAAACGACAGCAGCAGCACAAGCACCAAAAGCAACAAGAACAACAAACTTTATGTAGGACTGCTACCAATCAGGGATGTCCAAAATGGTACAATTGTACATTTTTTGGTACATTGTACTTTCGAGCCTGAAATTTGTTACAATTTAAATTTGTATTTTATTTAAATTTTATATAAAGTTGCTGAATCATCTTAATTAGAAAACAAATTTAGGCTTTATTTGCAAAAGGGATTTAAAAAATCATATTCTGATTATTCTTGGTACCTAGTCTATTTTTTTATCATCATTACTTCAAAGGAGAATAGGACGTACTAGACATATATTTCAGTTCTCGAATTATGTTAATTTCCTTTATTAGGAAGAAACGGATTCGTGTTTTGCTCGTCAATTGTTATCTATTTACCCCATGAATTTTTGTTTTTTATCAGTTAAAACTATGAAGAGATAAAGATGGACATTTATTATAGGATTCAGAAATAAAAAAAAGATCTATTAACAGGAATTATACATTTTTATCAACATTTGTATAATAACTTGAAAGTATTAATTTTATACATACAAATAATAATTTCTATAAATTAAGGTCAAAAGTACAATTTTAAGTGCTGTTTAGTACAATTTAAAAATTTCAGTTGACATCCCTGCTATTAATTGACTAATCAAAGTCATTGGTTGTAATTAAATGGGACAATTATATATTGCATATCTTAAGGATTTTAAGTATTATAACCATAAATGTATTCAGGTTTAAAGTTTTCGTTGTTCCGATGGTTTAACTTTTTTTGTTTATTTTTATAATATACTGCCGGTTAATACAATATATTCAAGATTATCGTGACCTTAAAAGAAAATATATGTAATTAATTATATATTTTAAAGTCTTGAATTCAAAGATAATTTAATAACAAGAAATAATAAATAATTATGTACAAATGTTTGAAGTGATTTAAAAAAGTTGGAGCAAACTTTCATTGTTACAAGTTTAACATTTTATAAGTAACTTCCAAATATTTTTTAGTTTAATTTGAACAAAAAAGGTTATTTACATTATTAATAATTTCCTAATAATATAATAAAACAATCCTTACATCTTGTAGTTTTATTGAATAAATAATATTAGTTTTTAACCTCTTTATTTGCGCATCATTTTTGACTTTTCTTTAGATTTATTAAAGATTTGATAATAAATCTTAATATCAAATTGATATTAAGTTATTTTTAAGTTGAAAATAATTTAATAATAACATTTTATATTAAATGGAGAACGCAGAATTTTTCAAACGTGTTTCCCAAATGATTCTTAATTTGAAATCAAACTTCCAATTCAAACCTCTATCCACGTTTGACACTAGCTTGAGAAACACTTTTAATATCAAATGTTAAAGTCATCATATTTCAAATGTTTGACTTTATGTTTGCTGAGTAGTTGTATTCATAATATCGTCACCGAAACTGAAAAACAACGTAACATCAAAATATTTTCAAACTACATGTGATCACAAATTTTTAGATTTGAAGCCCAAAAACAGTCAAGTCAAAATAACAACATCACATTTGTCAAAGGGTCAATTTATGCCATCTACTTATTGTAAGGCCTGAAAGGCAGATTCAATAAAATAATAAAACGTAAAAAAACATTTGTTGAGAAAAATCTGTTTTTTTTTCAAATTTAAATTGCAAATTATAAAAAATACTAGCTGCTTGTACTAAAATTTATTTTGCTTATAAATATTTTAGTATTGAGTTATTATGAAAAATATATGGGCAATTATCAAAAATTTTTGATTTTAGCCCTTCAAAAAAATTTAATTTTTTTACGGCTTATTAAAATCCTTTTGTATACATATTTAGAATCACAATAATCATGTAAGGGGTGCGAAAGTTATGGCGGTTTTAGTTTAAACATATAAAAATTTTTACAAACTAGAAGTTTATGTACAATTGTGGTCAAAATTACACATAATAGCAAAACCTACTGAGGTATTCAAATAAAATTTATAATATTTTCAATGTGAGATGGTATTGGTGCAGCATATTTTAAGGTTTCCAGTAAAATTTTAAAAATATCTTTTCAATAAAAATCGCGATTTTTTAAAATTATGTAAAAAAATTGGATCGAATCTAAGTTATTTCTCCAAAAAATGATTTGATTTACTTAACACAAGTAATTGTAATAAAATGTAATTGGTCAATAAAATGTTTATCTCTCAAAATTTTTTGATGCGCCTCCAATTTTTTATTAAGCATAACAAAAACCTACTAATCATGTCAATTATAGTTAATTTCATGCCGTCCACACGATGTGCCTTAGCGAAATGTGTTTTGACAAAAGTATTCCGTCTTCAATTATCAAACACATTTGACTTAAATTTATGATACCAATTATCTATACAAAAATAAAAAAAAAACTAGTCCATTTTTTTATAATTTTCAAAAAGTCCATGAAATTTTTGTGTTAAATTCATTTTTAATGCTACTCCGATGTTTTTATGTAAAATGATAAGAAAAATAAGTTTCAAAAAGTCGCGAAAAACTGAGTTTTTGAAAATTTTTCGTCCTTTTTTTTCCAAACTTTGAGACTATCTACGGGCATATCTATTGACTATTACGGGCATATCAATGGGATATAGCGCAAAATAAGCGCAATTACAACATGTATCAATCCCTATCCCAAATTTTGTATTCGGTTGAGGGGCGCACAGACCGCGCCCAAAAAACTGAAAAATTTTAAAAACCAAAAAATTTTGTCATCAAAACTTTACTACTCTGTATTAGTTGTTGAAATTGTGCGTAACAACAACAACAAAAATGGTGTAGAATTTATGTACAAAGTCCGATTAGTTTACTTATGATAGAGTAAGATCAAAAAGTATAAACGCGCGAACAAAAAATGTAGAAGAATGGTAAAAACTTAATGGTTTTTCTATATTCTTGAACTTTGAACAACTATCATGGTTGTTGTTCAAAATATCATTACCACAAAACTTATTAAGGATTTAAGTTGTATTAATTTCATCATTATTAAAAAAAGGAGCTGCAATGTAATAAAAATTTAATCTGTTGCCTGGCAGTGTAAATTGTGTTAGGTATAAAGTGATTTTAAAGGTCAAATATATAAACTACAATATACTATAGATCAGTGATCTATATGTATTTAGATCTTTTACTTTAAAATATAATATTATCTACTTTTTATGTATTAAATTTAAATAGAAATGTTTAATTTTAATGCTGTTGGTTTATAAAATAAAGTATTGTTGAGTTTTTTTACATTAGAGAAGTGTAAGCAATTTGGTCTTTGAAAGAATAAATCTTTTGGTCTTTGAAAGAATAAATCAAAAAATATAACAACAATTTACTGAGTGTAATATCAGTTTATCTATATTAAAAGAATGCATTAAAATATCCACTTAAAACCAGTTTCGTTAAGTTTTTAATTTAAAATTGGTATTTTATCTGTCGATTTGAATAATATTTTTATCAGGATATATAAGGTTGAGTCTTTTAGCTTACCGGTATTGAATGGAATAGAGCTTGCATTTTCAAGGGAGACCAAATACCTGGGTGTATGTATATCTGGTCAGTAAGTTGTCTTGGAGGATAAATAATCAGGAGAGAATGTCAGGAAGGGGCTTATGCCTACTACACCTATAAAAACTCTATAGGTCAGTTGTATAATAGATTTACACGTCGGTTGTAAGGCCTAATCTTATGTACGGCTGATAAATCTGGTGGAAAGTATTATGTAAAGGAACTTTTGAAAATATTCCCTCTAAAATTTAGATAAGTTCTTTAGTGTCGGAGAAGTACATTTTCCACCATCATCTAATTGAAGTATTTGTGAAGTATTGAAGTAATCTATCAAGCCAGTTTTTGTCTTGATGGAATTGTGATTATCAGGGAACTTCAGTGTGGGGCAAGCTAGCATACTCAACGAGGACAAATTCAATGCTCGGATTTTGTCGAGACTGTAAAAAACTTTGGGGCTACGACGTTATTGACACCAACAGGGACCTCTGGGTTCAGATTACTATCTATGGCATTGTTTTAAACTAGCAAATTCGAAACAACTTTTGGACATCAGTATTAGTAGTATGAAAGTCATAATAAATATGGGAGACTTTTTAACTAAATTGTAAATTATTCAAGTTAAAAGAATATGAAAAAATTGTAATATTAAATCTATTGATTTAGGTCCTTAAATTGCAAAAATTAAATTTAAGGTAATTTCTGAATATTCAAAGCGTAGTGTATGTACTGTCGGTTTTTTCTAGTATCATAGAGAATTTAATGCCATCAAAAATTTATTCAAAATTCCAAAAATTTTATTTAACTAATGGGGTTGGTTAAAAAAAATTAAAAGATAACAAAAATTTAGTTAATGTATTAATGTTTTTAAAATGTATTGATGTTTTTAAAAAATCCTAAAATATGTATTGAATTATATTTCGCCCTGCAAACAAACGGAAGATATCCTCTTGGATGAAAAAATGGCAATATCCCTAATTTATCATCTAAGAGAAAATAAGATATATTTTGTATTTTCTTCCTTTTGTTGCTTCCGAGAAATTTCCGCAATAGAAAAATAGTTCTGTTGGAAATTAAAATTTTCCTATGGTGAAAAAACTTATAGTATTGCCTGTGCCAAATCAAAAACATTTAATTGTGATAAATTTTGATAAATTTGTTAAAATGAAAATTTCACAAACCTTAAGAACTTTATTATATATTTTTTATCAATTATTTATTCTTCCGCAATACGAATTCGATTATTGCCGCAATAATTATTTTCATCCAGGCAATACGTTTGGCAAAACATTTCTCGTATTGTTGAGTTTTCTGGGTCATTTATATTAAACAAATATAAGTTTATTTTTAAATTTTATTGGTTTAGTAAACAAAAATTTGAAAAAATTGATAGTTTTCTGTGCCAAATCAAAAAATTTTTTATGATAAATTTTAAGAATTTGTAAAAAAAAATGTTTCAAAACCTTAAGAAAATTTTTATATATTTTTAATAATTATTTATTTTTATTAAAAAATAACAAAGTTATAAAAGAATATTTACGCTTCAATTTCAATGTGTAAATGAGTTCGTAAACTTTTGTAATAATAAGTAATATCCTTATGTTTATTCTTTGAATTTGAAATAAAGTTTCTTCTTATTTATTGATTCCTAAATGTATGCCGTAATATTTTGACCGTATGAATCAGCCTGCAGTGGAAATAATATATTTAAAAATTGTAATTTTTCCTTACACTTTGTCAAACAACTAGTACCCATTATATTTTATTGTATAATGGTAGTTATTGTATTTGCGATAAATAGTTTTGTCATTGAACTTTTCATTTAATAAAATGACCTCTAATATGGAATCGTTATACAACTACTACTACTATATATTCAACAAACTGATTCAACCTTCATTAGTAATTGAATTCAAAGAAGAAAGCAAGTGAAAAATAAACAACAAATTTAAAATATTACAAATAGTTGTAATGGCGCAGAGCCCCAAAGAATTTATAATACTATTATGTGATTATTAAGATAAAGAAGAAAAATTGAATACAGCATATACTCGATAATCCAGATAATTGCAGATTCTAATGTCAATTATCAGTATTATCGAGGCTTTATTTTTTCATTAAAAAAACTAGGTAGATATATATGAATATTTATTTGAAAATTTGTTGCAACAAGATTTGATTAAAGCATAATTTTAATAAAAAAATTACGGTTCATATTATTTTACCGAATAATTTATTTCATCGATATTCAGATTAACGAGTTTATACTGTACTTTGTTTTTAGCAATGAAAAGCATAGCAGTTGTTATAGTTATTAGGAAATTATGATATAACAATATAATTTCTTTTATAATCCAATGATTTTAATATTATAATTGAATTAAAACATTTGTTTAGATTTGTTTGTTTGTATTATATTAGTTAGCCAAAAGATATAACATTAGAAAAGTTCTAGGTATAATATGTAGTGATACACTTTCGAACATATACTTTACTTATAATGCCTATTCTATAACTCTCTCAATTCAAATCAGTATTATTGAATTTATTTGTTTTACAATAATTAAACTGCATAAGTGGAATATATACTAAATTGAGTTAATTTGTTTGTTTTCTGTTTAGGTTTTAGTACCTTTATTTTTTTACAAAAGGCCATAACCACACATTTTAATATTTAACACCAGAGGCAAAAACATTAGTGAAAATGCAAAAGTCGTTAACCATAATTTGTATTTCTTGTTTAAATTTTAGGTACAAAGTAAAAATTTTAAAGTATTCACCTAAAACAAAATATATATAAAGTATAAAATACATTTCAAATCTATTTTTTCTTAAATAGAAGTTTATGTATGTTATGGCCTTTTGAATTTTGCTAATATTTGAAATCATGAATTTTTTGTATTGTAAGTCGTGTCAGAACATTATAATCTAATAAAAACCAACATTTGATTTTTCATTGGTAATGTATTATGTATTTTAGGTGGCGATATGTAAAATGATTTATTTTATTTATTAATATATAAAAATTTGTATTACAATACTCATATAGTTTATTTAACAAAATCATAATCTTTTATATTTCCCTATTTTTTTTAAATATCATTATCATTCTTTCTCTCTATGTTCCTCTCTTTCTATCGCAACAGGTGCATTCATTAAAACTACTGGCTGCCCATTGCTTAATTTTTTCACCTAAGAATCGTACAATGTTTTCGGAAACTGTTATAGATGGTATGATGCAAAGATACAATCGTCCGGATGTGGTAATGGCTTACATTCAGTTGGCAAGTAGTATAGAAGAAGATGCGGCACAACAACAGTCGGAAGGATCAGCTTCCACGCCCGAGGAACAACAGGCCGAACAACAAAAACAAAAAGTTTCTAGACTAAAAATCAAAGAATATCGTTTGTCAGATGTGCCATCAGCTGATAAATTGGAAAAATTTGTGGAAGATGTTAAATTTGGTGTTTATCCATTGACAGCCTTTAGTGGTAAGAAACCACCACATTTTCGTTCGAGAGCTTCTTCGCCGGAACGTGCTGATTCAGTTAAATCAGCCACACCGGAACCTGTAGATATTGAATCACGTCGCATTGTCAATATGATGTGTAGTGTGAAAAAACTAAAGGAAGGAAGTAGTGATATACTCATGACGATATTGTTGCGCATGGATGATAAAATGAATCGTCAGCTGTCCTGTGATGTTACCGAAAATGATACAGCATCAGATTTGACACAGGAATTGGTACGTTTGGGTTTTGTGCATATAGATGATCAGGATAAGATACAAGCTTTGTTAGAGGAAACACTGCGCAGTACATTCTCCGAGGGAGGAGCTGCTTTTGGAGAATTTGGAGCTCAAGAGCGTACATTTAGTGCTACAATAAATGAACCGAGCAACACAAACAATGTGACAAGCAATAATAATAATAATAATAATAACAACACTAACAGTAGCAACAATAACAATGCCATAATGATAACAAAGACATTACCAGCCAATCCCAGTATGACATCGTTAAATCAAATGGAAAGAAATTGGTCTATAGCTGATTCTGATGCTGCTGCTGCCACAGCATCCTTAATGCTTCAAGCACAAAATCAAACACTGCAACAACAACAGCAACAACAACATCCACAACAACAACAAATGTCATCTACGGTTTTAACTTCCCCAATGCCACCAACTGCTGCCGCTGCCTCAGCTTTGGGTCTAACAGGTACTGTAACAGTACCTATGGTTGATCCATTAGCTGGTCATGTTATGTATGTGCCACACGAGCAAATTCAACAACATCAACAGCAGCAGCAACAACAATTACAACAGCACCATCCTCAACAACATCAACATTCTCCTCCGCAACATCTTCAGCATCAACAACAACAGCAATTACATCAACAAATAGATCCCTCAATGGTATCTATGGATGTGGTTGATAATACAACTAGCCATCATCATCAGCAACCACAGCATCAACATTACTTAAATCCTGCTGTAAATGTCTCTTCTTCTATTACCTCTCCTCATCTTACTAACTTTTCAGCTTCTCCCTTACAACCTGCAATACCTACTAACACCACCACTTCCACCTCCTCAACTACAACTATCAATTAATAGTATTTAAACAATTAAAGCAAAACAAAACCATTTTTTCTTTTTCTTTCTTTTTTTTCTTTTAATCTATTATTTATAGTAAAAAAAACAAGTTGAAATCAAAACAAATTATAAAAAAAGGAAAAAGTTGAATCAATGGAAAGGTCAAAAGGATTTAATGAAGACACATATACATTTAATACATAACTAAAAAAACTCTAGTCCTTTATGGTTCTTTAATAAAAGAAAACTGAAAATCTTCTAAAAAAAACGTCCTGGAAAAATTCGCTTAAAGGGCAAAGCCAATCATATATTGCCGCAAAACAATATGCCATGTTATAATAAAACCAACTGCAATGATTCCTAATTTTAAGCCATGACCATTTTGTCGTATATATAAATTTAAATCCTCACTCTATTTAAGCAATAACGAATGATTTCAACAACAGCATTCACAACAATAATTTACATTCATTAAGTTAAAGGTAAGATTAATTAATTTTTTAAATATCTCATTTTCTATATTTTAATTTTGTATCAAGATAAAGTGTTGGTTGGTTGGTTGAGTATAATATTAAACTCACTAGAGAATAGACTAGACTACAGACTATATTATAGTTATGAGTAGAATTTAGTCTATTGATATTTTACAGAGATGAGTTTGAGTATGAGTATAAAGTACACTACACTAGACTATAGATGTGAATGATCTTAAACTTGTACTAATTACAGTGTTCGGCAAAAAATAAATAATATGGTGGTTACACTAGTATATTTCACCATAACTTTTAAAAGGTTTGTCCAAATTGGATAAATGAAATGAATTTTATCATTACGTTATATCGGCTTAGTAGTTTTCGAATTAGAGTTTAGTGTTGGAATACATTTTTTTCTGTAAATAAAATAAGAGATTATCATCAGAATTGATTGACTAATCTTTGTTTTATTCAATATTAAGTAAAGACACTTTTTAAGATAAAATTGAAGAATTTTTAGTATCTAATAGTTGGGTTCATTTAAAGTGCAAAAGGAAATATACTCAAAAACTTAAAAAATAAGCTCTTTAGATTGTACCTAGTACTGTTGAAAGTAGCATTTCTTTGCCGTCCACTGTTACCTTACCAACACTATACAATTTACATACACATATACATATATTTTAATTTTGTCTTTAACAAACATTTCTAAACAATTCCAAATTTCTTTCCATTTTTTTATTTTATTTTAGTTAAAAACAAACAGGAATGCTAGCCTAAAATGTTTAAACCTTTGCCTTTTATTGATAAAACTTTTGTCAACTTTTATTATTTACATATTTATTTTTTGTTTAATTTTTAAAACTTATAATATTTCCAACCAAAAATTTTTATATTTTCCTTTAAAGTTTGCCAAACAAACATTTAATTAAAAAATAAAAAAACAAACAAACAAAACGACTCAATTTCTCTTAGACCTCTTTAAAAAGAGTATAAACATTTTATTTTTATTTTTTTATTTTAAAAATAATTAAATTATAAAATAAATATTGAGTCCAGTCACGTATTTTACTCTTTATCCATGTTTTATGTTTTTGTTTTATTTTATATATATATTTTTTTTATCAATTACAACTGGAGGGAGGAAGAGTAAGAGAGGAGGGGAAGTCCTTCATTATATTAGCTGATAAGAGACACTAAATTTAAATAAACAAACAAAAAAATATGAGTATAAAAAATGTTTTAAACTAATACAAGCATACTTTTTGATATTTATTGTCTGTTTTTTTTAAGTGAATATTTAAAAACAAAAATAAAATGTTTTTTAAGAAAACTATAAAAAACCAAATTATTTTAAATAAATTTAAAAGAAATTAAAAAAAATAAATAAAATAAATAAGTAATAAAAATCAAGGCTTCCAATAAGCAAAATACAAACAGCAAAATTTAAAATTAACTTAACAAATAAAACAAATACTTAGATGGCTAAAAGTAAAATAAAATAAATATGAAAAAAAAAATCATTAAAATAAATAAATAAAGACACACTTTAATAATTAAATAACTCTCCAGTAAAAATAGTTGTTTGCTAAATAACAACAAAAAACGGAAAAAATCCATTAATAAATATTGTCATATGTTTCGTTTTATTATTTACGCTGTGTAAACTATTTTAAGTATAATTTAACAAAAAAAGAAAAAAAAACGTAAAGAAATGTTTAAAAAAATAAGATTTTATTTAATGACTGTGACTACTCATATTATTATACATTTTTTAAGCATACACAAAAATCCATTTAAATGAAAGAAAATTATAAAAAAAAAAAACAAAACAAATATGTGCGCTTTATTATTACTAAAAGTTATTATTATTATTGATTATGGATCAGTAAATAAATCTACATACTATATTATATATATTTAAACATGAAAACAACAAAAAAATAAAAAAGATAAAAAACATAACACATATTAATATATATATTAAAAGATTGATGCTATAAGTAAAAACAAAAACAAATGATATATTGAAGTTAAAGAAACTATTATACAAGAAAAAGGAAAACACACCATAACACCAGCCCTCTTAACAAAAAAATCTACACAAACACTTAAAAAATTGCAAATTGTCAAACAAAACTCCTTAATATCCTGAAATATAGCTTATTTAATGTATTTATTGTAATTCATATAAAACCAACATTCAATTAATAAAAACCACACATACAACCATAATACAGTAATTAAAAAATCATAAGAGAAAAATTAAAATAAAGAAAGTAAAACTATATTAAAATAAAAATAAAATATAATAAACTTCTTTATTTCAATAGTTTGTTTAATAATAAAAAATTGAAAAAAAGTCATCAATCGATAAACTAAAATAAAGAAAAAAATATATATATATACATATAGAAAAGTATTACAAGAGAAGAAAATCATACATTAGTAGTAATACATACCAGACATCATATACCACATACATAAATATAAAATAAAAATAATAAAAAAACATTATTTAATAATAGAAAGATGAAAATAACAAACTCATAAAAATCATTTCGAAAATAAAAACAAAAAATTTCATATAATGAAGACAAAAAACAAACAAAAACTAAATCCATTAATGTGTTTTTATTTCAAAGGATAATAGGAAAAACTTAGTAGCAAAGAGACAACGATAATCTGTAATAAATAATAATTGAAAAACTTAAAATCGATTTTATATACAAATGAGGGCAGAAAGAGGAAATAGAACGAAAATATGTTAACATTCTATTCTACATATATCATCACCGAAAATGCAAAACAACGTAACGATGATATATAGTTTATATTTCCAAGGCATGTGTGGACACAAATTATCAGACTTATAACTCAAAAATAATTATTGTATTAACAATCATATTGATTTTCTTAAGTCCAAATAACATAATATCACATTCATTAAAAATTTAAGAAAGATATCTTTCTTTTTATTGCAAATTAATAAAAATATTATAGATATTAGAATTATTTATGCCTCCTGTAAAATTATAGAAACCGATATTACGTTGTTTTCATTTTCGGTGACGATTATATTCTCTAATAAAAAATTTTATATAAAAATATTGAAAATCGACAGATAGAAGCAAAAGGACGAAAAAATGTGATCACTATTATTTTCTAAACAAAATCAATTTTTATATGAAAATATTAAAACCGATAGAGGGCAAAGGACGAAAATCTGTGATCACTTATATTTCCATACCAATTTTATATGAAAATATTTAAAATCGATTTTATAGCTAAACAGCAGAGATGGGTGTAGTGCACTAAATTGTGAGTGCATTCATGTTATCACTAAATACCACCACTATAGTTATAGTGAAACATTTCTTCACTACCACTAAAAAATTTTAGTGATATTGCAACTACACTCAATAGTGCAAAATCTGAACAGTCACTACACATAAGCTGCAAATAAATTTTCTCACTTAACATAAATGTGAAATTTTTTTCTTCACTAATCAACAAATTTAAAATCATTTTAGAACAATACTACATAATTAAAAATTTCTTTCCATTTATAAACGAGGAACGTAACTGTCTGATTCATAAGTGTGAGGGTGATATTTTTTAACTCACCACTAAAAAGTAAAGATTTGCACCATCAGTGCGTTAGTGGAAACTGCAAATTTAGTGCACTACTCCCACCTCTGCTTAAAGGAGACAGATAGAAGCAAAAGGACGAAAATCTGTGATCACTTATATTTCCAACTCAATTATATATGAAAATATTTTATAGCTAAACGGAGACAGATAGAAGCAAAAGGACGAAAATCTGTGATCACTTGTATTTCCAACTCCATTTTATATGAAAATATTTAAAATCG
>MINK01175795.1:0-15277 GCA_001735545.1 Phormia regina | reverse complement strand
ATTTTGTCGCCATATTTGCATAATTTTTTGTTGATTTAATAATTCCGTGGTTATTTGGTAACAATTTATTAATATTATAATTTATAATATAAGATTAAAAATATTATCATATATTACCATAGGTGTCTATACAGTTACTGCAACGAAAGCAGATATCAGATATTATGAATAGAAAACATAAAAATTTAAGTTTTAGTTGAAAAAAAAAAAAAACACACACACACACACTTACGTTGAAGATAAATTATTTTTCGTAAAAAAATATTTTTACTTAATTTAGAAATATCAATTTACAAATGAATTCGCTATAAATAATTGAAAATTTTATAGCTGCTTAGTCGTTTGTAAAAGCAATAACAAACAAAGTTATTATATTTAACTTTGGACGTAAAAAATGATCATATTTTCTGTGTGGGTCATTCCAAAAAGATCTTTGAATTTCATGTTTTAAATGCATTGAGAAGTTTGTCATGTAAACTTTAGATAAATCTGCTTTCTGAAAAACTATTTTTATGATGTGGATGTATTCTTAAAGTAAATTGCCTTAAATTTATGCTCAAAAATTTTCAAAATGTTGTTTTGAAAAACACTCTGAGACCAAAAATGATACGAATTCTGAAATTTTATAGGCACCGTACTTCTGAATAATAAAATATCTAGACATTCAAATTTTCTTAATTTGTTATCACAATCACAAAAAACAAATTCTGTGCCAAATTTTGTAAAGTTATCTCAACGGCATCGGGTAGTGGTCGGAAATTGTTTATACTCGATATTTCAATGTGATATTTCGAACACAATCCTCGTATCTTAAAAGTATAAATTTTTTGTTTTATATTTAAATACTTAAATAAGAGAAATAAGTAGTAGTGGAAAATATTAAAACTTTGATTAAATAAAAAATAGTATTACAATATAGTAAAAAAAAAGTTATTCATTCGAGCAAACTTATATCGTAAACTATATCTCATATTAAAGCTATTTACATAAAGCTAAGGGCATTACAAAAGGATTTACAGTTTATATAAAAAATACATATATTTAACAAAAAATAAAACTTTTCCAAATGAAAAACAGAATTTAATTTTTTTTCTCACCAAATAAACTTTAAGTTTATTTTTATTAATTATTAAATTATTTGAGTGTGTGTGTGTGTTTTTAAGTAGTAAAAAAAAATGAAATAAACCACATATAACCTTGACAATTAAATATGCATTTGTATGTGTTTTGTGTGAGCAAGTATATCGCTGTTATCTGTATAAAAGTTTGAGTGAGTGTGTGATTTTATTTGGTTTTAAGGTTTGTTGGTGTATGTGACCGCCATAAACCATAGGAAACAGGAAACGATATTTGAATTTGAATGAATTGTTCTAGGTTTATAAGATATTTGTTGTTATTGTTGTTTTATGTTAGAAATAATCATTTTTCATAAACCAGCCCCCTCTTCGCCATAAAACTTTTGAATTTAATGTTATCTCATACTCAAGCCACCTGCATTTATATGTATGTATGTGGTTTTGTTTGATTTTTTTTATAGCAGCATACTGACAATGAGTTTATTTGTATTTGACTGGAATTTTAAATTACTTTTTTTTTTTGCAAGAGATTACATATTTCTTTTTATTTTTTATTCATTTTTTTTGTTAAGCTTTTGTAATAAACGCATAATTCATGGACCTTGTAAAAATTTTATATTGGATATGAGTTAGCTTATTTTAGCATTTGACTATTAAGGGGCCTTCATTGATGTTTATGTTCACAATATGTTCCTCTTTTGCATAAGAATTAAGTTAAGCTTAAAACTAAGTTTAAAATAAATTTATAATTAATACTAGTAGTAAAATTTTTAATATAATTCCCATATTAAAACCATTTTCTTCACATTAAAAAGGGAAATGGTGAGAAATTGACATATGATTAGAGTTTTAATTCCATAACAAATGTTAATGTTACTAAAAGGTCTTCAAATGTGTGGCCTTTTGTAATCTCCTCTCCATCCCATCAACTGCTGCTACAAATTGAAGTGGTCATATAAACATTCCAGTACACAGTGGGATAACCGCAATTAAACGCTCCGCTTCACATAGAGTTTTGTATAAGATTTACATAAATAAGATTTGATTGCTATAATTGAAGCAATATTTTACAATTTTGTTTAAATTCTTTATAGGGGTCAGGAGGGTGAATTACATTCTCTGGAGCAGTAGAGAAGTTTTATTGCCTCAGCTGTATTATAAAGCCTTCAAAAAATCTCAGCGATAACTCTTCAGAAAAGTAAAAAACAGATTTTGGTAGACTTTAACTATATAATGAGCCACTCGTAGACTTCAATCGTTCCAAATTTTGGTTTAAGTTTTTTTAATTCTTTAAGAGAACACAATTGAGTGTCAATATAAAGTCTTTAACATTTGTCGGTTTTAGTTTCTTATAGAGTGTCTTAAAAGAGCCAACAAAAGAGAGACTTTTTAGTTTAACTGAAGCTGGTAAAAGAGAAACATAATTAGTCTAAGAGAGACTTATTTAGTATAGCTGAAGCTAGCGAAAGAGAGACTTATTTAGTATAGCTGAAGCTAGCGAAAGAGAGACTTATTTAGTATAGCTGAAGCTCTCTTATTTAGTCTAACTGAAGCAAGAGAAAGATATAAAGTTTTGGAAAAAGTAATAGAGTCGACCTTTACTTTCGCAAATATATGCAAACAGTTTCTTTATATTAAGTTTGTTTTGGGGTCTGGCTACTTCATTGAACTGAATCTGAAAAAAAATTTTATTCTTAAATTAAACTCGGACGGGTTATCAATTAGAAAAATTGCACAGATAATGAAATGCCATTCATTCGAAAAAAAGTCATGAAACTAGAGGCTGAAAGCGTAAAACGTCAGCGCGTTTTGATCAATGTTTAGTTCGATTTTACAAAAATAATCCCTTTATGTCATCAAGTAGCCTTAAAACTTAATTTTGTGCTTCAGTTATATTTATTAAATTTTGATGCAAAATTAAACAAAAGAGTTAATTGTCCAAAAGACGGTAATAATTTTTCTGTGCCTCTACAGAGTATAAATAATGTGTCCAAAATTAAAGATTCAATGCTCCATTCTTTAAGCCTCTACTCAACTCGGCCCACTGTATTTAAAATAACATGTTGTTGTGTTTTCTTTTGGCCAATTTTAATTTAGTCTTATTTTTGTACATCTTCATTTACATTTGTAGATGACACTATCACTATTGAAACTATTAATTTATTTTTTTATTTTCGTTTCATCTCTGTGGGTTTTCTGAAACAGAAGTGGAAAAACATTTGCTGTTGTTGTTTCATAAAAAGGACCAACAAACTACAAACGAAATCTAATAAAATAAAAAAAGAAACTCCTAACGAAAAACCAAACGAAGTAAAAAAGGAAACATATACAGAAAAGTGGAAAAAGAAAGGATATAAAAAAGAAATATTTATCTTTGTTATAGGAATTTTTTGTTTTCCGTAACGCACGAATGAATTTTTGGCAATTTTTGATGTTGTTGTAGTAACAGAATTTTTTTTGTGATATTTTTGCATACTTTTATCTAAACCCTACAAGCAACATAAGAAATTTAAGAAAAATTTTCCTAGAAAATATTAAGGTGTAGAGTAATATATATATCGAGTTTGTCGAGCTAAAATTTTAGCAACTTATTTTTGTTCTTATATTTTTTTACCAACATGGTATAGTTTCAAAAATTGTTTTATATTTTTGCAAATTTCTGTTTTTTGTATAAATTTTGTATGAAAATGTAATTTTTTTTTCGTTTGTTTGTGAATGAATTTTATTTTTTTAAATGTAAGAGGTACGAAGTATTATGTGAATGGGGTTTGGTTTAGTAACACATTTACTTATATATTTACATTTTATATACATAGCCTTACATATGTATGTATGTTTGTATACTCACATAAATATGCAGCATACATAAATGATAAGGGTATTCATATCCTACTACCACATATCATCCTTTTGTATTTGAATCTATTTGAGTATGTAAGTGTATACATACATATGTTTGCATATATGTATATCTATATGTTTTTTGTAATCTGCACGTGTTGTAATTTGTTGTAGAGTATAAATAAGGATTTGTTGGTCTTGTTTTCAAGCATTGTTAGTTATCTTTTTTTATACTATTTTTGTTTGTTGTAGTTGTTGTCAGTAATAAAATGTTGCCACTTAAAATATGTTGAAATTTTATTTAAATGTAAATTATATATCATACTTACCAACATTTTATTATTTTTAACAAATACATTTATACATATATTTTTGCCAAATGTTAGCATGGCTTCAAACCTTATTTGTCTCTGTCGGTGTTCTAGTTTTGTGTATGCGTATATGTGTGTATGTATGTGTGGTAAGCCACAGTTTTGTGTTACCACAATATAAATTACTTACTAACTTTAATATTTTTCATTCTTAGTCTTTTTATTTTATTTATCTTTTATTTTTGTAATATTCTATTTACATTTTAACTTTTTTTTTTAATTTTTTTCCAAAATTTTAATGAATTTTTTGCTATCTATTTGTTTAACATGCAAGGATTTTTTGGCTTATAGAATATTTTAAAAATTATTATTAAATTTCTTTTGATGTCTGTTTGCTTGCATCGACCACTGGTGTTTGTGGAAATTTTAATACCAATAAAGTTTAAAATGAATTTTTAAGGTTAAAAATAAAAATGACATTATAATAAATTCATTTAATGATTGAATAGCTTAAGGAGGAAATAAAAATATGTTTTTTTTTTCACAAGGTAATATAAATTGAATGTTATTGTCTGGTCTATAAGCTGAAAAGAATTTTTTTATTTATAATGACTTGAAGTGAAATAAGTCTTAAAAAAATGAAAAAAAAAAAAAAAAACAAAAATTAAAGTCAGTCATGAAAATTGGATTNNATTAAAGTCAGTCATGAAAATTGGATTTACAATGTAAATTTTTATATTAGATAAGGGGCAAAATTTGTATTAAAAAGGTCCCGGCAAGTGAAATAATAATTAATTGTAAATAATTGGTAAAAACTTTTTAAATAAAAATTTAAATCAACTATATACACCAACGTTACCATACTTTCTTTTAATATTACATCAAAAATAATAGTGAAATTTTATTGTTTTATATAAATAAATTTCTTCCTTAGACATCCCAAACTTTATCGAAATAATGTTATCGTTAGTAACACTGGAATCTTTAAATCTGTATTTTCACAATTATTATTTCGTTTCTACAAATTCTGAACTGTAAAAAGATTTATAACTTTAAAGATTGACAGACACGCCCCAATGTCTCAGTCAATTTAAAAAAGTGAAATGTTTGGTTAATAAATCTGTATTTCCTAAATAATTGTTCTAATCGAATTAAAGCACCATATTCCAGGAGAACATTTGTATGGGGACTAGGTGAAATAATGAACCGATTATAACCAATTTCAATATGCTTTGTCCTTATGTCAATTTCATCAAGATATCATCCAAAAATTGCGGAAACAAAGTACAGGCTCACAAAATTTACGGATATCGTTAAATTACCTGATATGTATACTTTAAGGTAACTATTCGATAAGTTTTTTTTGTGTGTTACAGACATCAGCACAATAGCATAATACCCCAACCTCCCCAGCAAATGGCAAACATTTTTAAATTCATCCAAAAGTTAATATGGGTAGAGCATAATAAAATAATACTTACATATTTTAAAGGGTAAATATATATATATATATATATCTCCAAATCATCTATTTAAACTTTATCAACTTTTCTTACTTCAGATTCACATATTAATATTATTCTTGCTGCAATATCATTAATAAGAAATTTTATGAATATTAAGAAAAAAAATTAAGGGGCAATATTAAGGCGGCCAAATGAAAAAAGATCTATAAAAACGAGGTTAAAAATATTTATTTTGACCTAAATATCTTACATATGTTAGAGATTTAAGAAAACTTTTTTTATAAACTTTTTAGGAGAACCACGCCCATTTTATGTTTCCAAGTTTATATCAACACTCGAACTAACCATACAAAATTTCATTATGGTATATTCTTTTGTTTAAGAGATATCAGCAAAAAACTATAAAATGAAGCTACAATGGACACCCTGTGCTTCTAGTATTTTGCCTGTATGAGAAAGGGTCGGACCACGCCCATTTTTGTTGTCGATATTATATTGGTCCTTGAACTAACTACTTGAATAAAATTTCGTTGAAATTTCACCTTATATGGGAGGTAGGCGGAAAGTGGGCGGACAACGCCCATCTCTAGTTTCCAAATTTATATTGACCCTCTAACTATCTGTACAAAATTTCGTTGACGTACATGCTGATTTCTAGGATATATCAGCAAAAAAACTTTGAAATAAAGCTACAATGGACACCCTGTGTTTCTAGTACTTTGCCCATATGACAGGCCATATGACAGGACCATGCCCACTTTTCTTTTGGAGGTTATATTTTTGGGCTATTTGTGAAACAAAATTTTGGACTTTTCTCTCTATATAGGAGGTGGGCAGTGAATTGGGAGGACCACGCCCATTCATCAATCTCAAACAAACCTTGTATAAGGCAAATAATTGGGCAAAATTTCGTCTCCCTATGATTTTCCGTTCGAGCTTTATCCTGCTTTCAATCGAACCGCGACACAGATTATATATACTTTATAGGGTCTTAAACGATTATTTCGATGTTACACACGGAATGACAAAATCAATATACCCCCATCTTTTTGATGATGAGTGTAAAAACTTAAACTCTAATGGTATGGTTTTTTATTAAGATATCTTACACAGTTCGCAAGTTATATAACTATTTTCAGACAAAGGCATTTTAAAACCATTGTGCCTAGTTGGATCTATTTTAGTATGACTTACTACCCGGCAAAATCTTTGCTTTCCTGGTAAGCTAGCAGGTATAATTGGAAATAAAAATAAACTACTTATTTTTTGACTCAATAACTAGTTATTTTTGTTCGAGTTGTCCATGATTTCTAGTAGTTATTTTTAGACTCTAGTGATACTAAAAAATATGTACCTGAATAAAAATAAAACAAAATACGAAAAGATTTGTCGTCAATGAGTATTGAACTTGGGACCCTATTAACTAGTCGTTTTTAATGACTAATGTCTTACTCAGTACACCATCTCTCACTTAATATTTAAAGCTAAAAAACTTGTTTTAGCTTCTAATGTTTTTACTTCTCCAAATTAAATACCCAATAACAAAAAACTTTGTAAGGCTGACATTATAATTGGGCAAAATTTCGTCTCCTACGACTTTTTCCGTTCGTAGTTGCTTTTCTCTGCTTTTCTAACAGACAGGACAGACGGGACGGACATAGCTATATCACTCAGAAATCGAACCACGACACAGATTATATATACTTTTAGGTCTTAACGATTATTTCGACATGTTACAACACGGAATGATCAAATCAGTATACCCTCATCTTTTTGATGATGGGATAAAAACTTAAACTCTAGTGGTATGATTTTTTATTAAGATATTCTTACTTACGAGTTCGCAAGTTATTAATTACTTTCTAGGAAAGTGCTTTAATAAGTAGTTGTCATTACCGAAAACCAAAAAGTTTTTACTGGGTAACTACCTACATAATTCATTGTAAAGAAATTTCTAGTTAAAAATATTTTTCGTAGAATCTAATCACTTTTGATTTACTTTAATTTACAATAAAAAATAAATAAATTATTTTAAACTCAGTAATGTTCTTACTTTTTGTTTTACTAACTGACATTTGGCATTAATTTCAGAAAATCAAAGTAATAACCACATTGTGGATTTAAATCATATAATATTCTATTAACTTTAATTTCTACACTGGCAAAATTTACGAAAATTGATTTAAAGCAATTTATTTTTACCCTACATATAAAGGTAAAATAAATATATGATAGAAATTTTAATGTCTATACAGATATGTGTGTAAATATGTTTTATGTACTTGAACATATATAGATTTGTTCAATTATAAATTCTCCAACTGACCAAGGTAATTTCAATTAAATTTTTGTGTTACATCAATTGTATGTTTTAGTATGTATATGTGGGTATATGTGTGGTACAAGTATTTGTAAATTGGTAGATGTATGTATATGTATATGTTGAAAGATATGTATAATGTACTAATACACAGAATAAGCTCTAAATCAAATCAATTTAAAGAGTTTTGTTAAAAGTGGTAGATTATTTATTTGAAATTACCTTCAAATGAAATTTTAAACCTAAAATAGAAAATTCTAAAACATAACTTTAGTCCTTTATTTTCCTGCAACAAGAAAATAATACCCAATTTCATACACCTAATTTCTAAACTCACTGTTACTATAAAGTACACTTATTGGTATGTATATGATGGTTTACTTAAACTAATGTATGCAATGATAAATTACTAACCTGTACAATTTATTCAATATCAAACACATACATTCATTTATCTCTCTCTTTCCACTTATTATTATTTTTTTTTTTATTTTCAAATCCGTTTTCAAACATGGCAAATTCATTCACAAAAGCTTATCCTTAACAAGAGTTGGTTGGTTGTGATGAAAAAGGGTATTTAATCCACACCCCACAGAATTATATACATTCTATATTGATGCCAGTAACAACAACAACAAGAACAACTACATTAAAAGCAGCGGTCACATAGACTAAGTAAACGAGGTGTATTTATATATTTATAACAAATACATACATATGTATGTATGTATATGGGCAGGAGTTTCATATACCACTACTACAATGACTTTTGCAAACGAATGTCCACAACATACGTTGAAAGATTAATTGGTAATGAAATTAAAATTTTCTGGCCAAAAACGAAATGTAGGTGTTCCATAGAGATTTTCAACATTATGTGATTTATATTAGAATACATATTGTATACCTATAAGTTTTATATGTGTGCAAGTGTGCGTGTATATTAAATCCTCTACAAAAATTTGGTTTTATATTTAAAGGGTTTGACTTGAGCGTACAGCTACTAATAAGGTTGGTTTTGTCATTATCAATCACACAATGGTTTATTAGCTGTTATAATTTAGAATATGTTGGAAAATTTTGTAAATTTACTAAAGTGATAAATAAAGATTTGCTTGCAAAGGGAATAGATACCTTTTGGTTCTGTGGTAATGAAATAAAAAATATATATTTTTTAAATTTGTTAAAATTTGTTAAGTTAAAATTTCTTATTTAAAATAAAAATTACTATTTACTGTTACAAACGGGTTACAGATCCCAACTTCGAAAACTTTCAGCTAATAGAATAAAAAATGGCATACAGTAGGGTCAAACGCAAATATTTTGGTAATAAATCTATATCTCCTAAACTACAACTGGGATTAAATGTATTTAGAACGATTTGATTCTATGCTGTTTCTCGCTCAGCCAAACACGATTATACGAACACAGATTTCATGAAAAATATTAATTTTTAAACGATTTAACTTTTGAATACTCGAAGTATATTCGTTTTATTACAATGTGACAAGATTAATTTTAAGAAAACTTGGGTCCTGCTCTACAACTCTCTTATGTATTTCAATTCGATCCATCCAGAAGTTTAGATGATATTGATTTAAAAATGTTGTGCTTGCTGTCTCTGCAATATAGACGCAAGGACGGTCACAAAAATTCTCCCAAGAACAAATATTTAAGCTCCCAAAATAGTTTTCGATCAATATGAAAAGCAATTGAAAATATTGATATCACTTTTCTCTGAAGTGAGACCCATTTAACTCCAATATGACGAAAAATATGCATAATTCTAAAAAATAAATCTTTTTTTTCAGTTTATTTTTTAATTCACTATACTTCTTACAACATTCTTAATAATAATAATAATAATAATAATAATAATAATAATAATAATAATATTGCTGCAAGAATGACATAAACATAGAAGTAAATTTGTGGAAGCTGTCGGCAAAGAGTTTTTCCCAGCCCTATCCAAGCTTTGCCGATTTTGAATTATTTATTAAGTTCTTAAATTGCAAAGCTGGGATATACATAAAATTATTTAAATTAAAAATCCTTTTATAGAAGATGCTTTATACTTTATGGGTGGTTTTACGGCGGACACCTTTTATAACTACACAGTGAGGATTTCAATAAAAGAAGTAAAATTTGAAAGAGGTTTTTTCGAATTGATTTTGTTTTAGTATTATGGTACAAAAAGGACTCCCTCCATATAGATCCACTAAGACGAGATTTTCGGAAATTCGAATGTTTAGGGAGTAGAAAAGGGTAAAAATGGGTAAAATCAGTAACGTTATAACTCGCAAACTAATAATGATACAAAAAGGTTGAATAGTTGTCGCTATTCATTTCAAAAAATAATTGGACGGGTGTCTGGTATTTTTTTGAAAGTCGGCCGTTTTAGGGAGAAAACGGGTAAAAACTGTATTATTTTATCAACATTTATAGCGTATTCATAACTTTTATAAAAATGAGAAATACAAATTTGGTAGTTTTGAGATGTTCAAACGTTTAAGGGATAAAAATTGTACCTATTTTTGGTATTTTTTTCATAAAACATTTTTGTATATTTATTCATTTCAATTTAGAAATTTGTTGGAATGCAATTTTTGATACTTCGATGTGTGAAAAAAATTCCTAAAAAGAGGTAAAGGGTGGAAATAGCATTTTATTCATTTTGAATTATATTAAAATAAAAACATGAAATTAAGAATATGTAGTCCTATGTAGATAAGAATTCACAAGAGTGGATTTTTGGTACTTAAAGATTATATGTTCCATGATTCAAAAGGATGGACTTTGTGTTACTTTTTCATTCTTCTAATGATACTTTTTGAATTTTCTATAGTTATGAACCTAGAATGAATATGAGGTCTTTAGTTAATAAGAAGGAACTTTGTGGTCCTTTTTTGTTATTTGAATGGTACTTTTTGATTTTTTTTTTATATTTATGATCTAAGAAACATGAAATTAAATGAATGTGAATACATAACAGGGGATTCTGTGGTAAGTTTTCTTGTTATTTTGATAGTACTTTTAGAATATTCTACAATTTTTAATTTTGAGATATGGACCTACGTAATGAAAATCCATTAGTGGTACTTTTACGATCATATGATTAGTTATTATATATTTCATACAAAATTTATTTTTATAATATGTTTTTACACAATAAAACCCAAGCAACGCAGGGTTAAAGAAGATCATTTTGATATAAATCTGCTTATATATTTCTTTATTCGTTTAAATTCTACTTCAATTTAAATATTAAAATGATTAAAAAAAAATTTAAATTTTAATATTCTCTTTTTCAGATTATGGTCTGAAATCGGTGAGGTATGAAGGAAAACCAGGAAATACATGTTCGAGATTGATCTGATTAATTCAAATTCGGTATATATAAATAAAATACTAAACAAAATTTATGATTTAAAAGAACTACTATCACTTTAAACTTCACAGTGAATCGGGCAGTGAAGCGTACTGGATATTATCTAGTTAATAAATATAAAATCTTTTAACAATTTTTCATTACAAATAAATCATTTTTAAAGATTTTTAAAACATTTCACTTTAACATTGTTTTTTTTTTTCTCTTAAATTTAGCATCCTACTGTAATACTTACTAATTAAATAAATTATTTTCATTATCGTCACATCAATTATGGCAACTGTGGTAATCCCATAAATGCCTATTGAAAAACACAATTAAGAGAATTACGAAATAACAAATAAATCCAGTTTAAAATTTGATTTGAACTAAATACATAAAATAACTAGTAGGAGAACATAAAAGAACAAATGATTTTAATTGATGAAATCTGTTGTTAAAATTTTCATTAAACTAATTGCAAAACATTTTAAAAAAAATATTTGCACAATAAACAAACAATTAAGGCATATTTTTAGTATTAAATCGAATATTTAATATGGATTTTGGTAAAAATAAATGAAATTTAGCATCATTATATAATCAACCCATATGTATATATGTATATGAAAATATCCTTGTTAAATATATAAATCATTCATGCATTTATTCATTCATTCATTTCTTCCTACAAACTCTATTTGTTTTGTATATGATGCTTTAATAAGGCTGAATATTTATAAAAACAAGTAGAAAAAAAATTTAGTTTATTGAATTTTATAGAGCTCAAGCCAATTAGTAGATTGGTTTTTGTACTTATAGTTTTTGGTAGAAAAAAAATATATACGTATATATTATACTTTTTTTTTATATGTATACCAGCATGTGGTTGTTAGTGGAACAACTCACCAACCCAATTTAATATTGTTGACAGTTTTCTGGTGATTTGTTTTCTCTTTTGATTTGTTTGTGCTATTGATTTAAATTTGTTATTCAGTTTGTTACTAGCATTTTCAGTTTTAGTAAATAAAGTGTATTTGAAATTGATAAATTACTTTGAAATTGTCAAATGAAGAAATGAAATAGAATTAGGAAGAATATTGTAAGTTTTTTTTGGTTGTTTTTAAATGAAATATTTGAATTATATTAAAAGCTGGCGATCACGTTTTTAGTGATACGAATTAAACATTTTTTTATTTTCAAAGAATCATATTATGTCAGTTACAATTACAGTTATAATTTTTTTTATAGATTTTAGGTATTATTTTAATTATTTACTCAGTTTAGACCACTATTACAAGTGTAGCTTTTTTAAGAAAATTTAAATTGTATTTTACCCTAACGTGTACCCTATAAAATTTTACATATAAAGATTGCTTTTCCTAGGTTACTTACATATATTTACTTATAGGTATATATACATATGTATGTATTACAAGTAAACATCTGAAGTAAGAATATAAAATTTAAATTTTTTTTAAATTTAAAATCTTTTCCATTACAAATATACTCAGACATATCACAACACTATTTTAAGATATCTAATTAAAGATAAACAAACAAATCCATAAGTTATACAATTTCAATAAACCATATACAAATATCGATAAATATAAAACTTAAACATATACTCACACACACACTTGTTTATTATTTACAAACATGCATATTTATTTTCAGTACGTGATTATCAATACAAATACAAAAGTAAGTTATTATTAAACATTAATGAAGAATATTATAATGATAATCAACAATATCTTGTGTACATATCAATTTTGAAAATATGACTCCTTGTGCAACTAAAAATGTTTGGGTGATTGTGTGTGCGTGTGTGTTTGTGTGTCAAATTTTATATATGACTTAAATACGAGAATGTATTAAAATATTATCTAGATAGAATCTAAAATTACTAAAGTATGTTTTAAGTCAGAACATACAATATACATAAGACTTTTTGAAATAAATTGCTATAATAATGTAATTTAACAAATAAATGTTGTAAACTCAATATGAAAGTAAATAGAATAAAAAAAAAAACCAATAGAAATTTAACAAAAATTTACACGCACTTAGGTATTATTCAGATAAGTCACAGTAATATATATATAAACATATATTTTTATATGTATGTCGTTGGGTATTTAAAGTAAATCTAATAATCTTTACGCAAAGGCATCAATGTGTGTTAAAGTGCTGATAAAACATGCAGGCCCATCTATTTTATAAAATAACAAACACCAACAAAAACAACAATAATAACAAAACAGGAGCTTTAACAACCTCAAATCCAATTCATATAAAACATACATATTTGTTATGCCCATATTTACTAACAAATAATCACCAACCAACCAACATACGCCTCTACATATATATACATGTGGACATGTATATCCTTATACACATAGATATGGTGATAGACACCGTTATACTAGCATTACATATATAACAATTTTGTAAACTCACTCACTTCGAAATATAAATACATCTATACATGTATGTTCTATATTTGTAGATTTGCACCCATACTTGCATATTGGTCATATGTTTGTTTTAAAGGTTTAAGTGTACATAACGTGTTGTATGGGTTACGTGGTGGAATGGATAATTTTATTGACATTTTGTTTTCAAATAAATTATTTTAAAGGAGTTGCTAAAAAATGTAAATCTTTCTCTTTTTTACATTTGAGGCCTTATTTAAGTAAATTTAGTCCATTTAAGTTTTCTTATGATTAAAAACTTAAATAGTGAATTTGAGTGTTATCACAGAATGACTACGGGATTATTTTTCTGCAAGCTTAGTTTCTTATCTATAACTCCTCCATACATTTCAATTTACTCCGACCAGTAGTTTAGGAGATTCAGATTTGCAACATTAACAGATATAGTTGTGACATAAAGTGTAGTCTTTTGCAAAGAAGTAAAACTTTAATTTTTTTTATGTTTTAATTAAAATTAGGAATAACGTCTTAGTAGCAAAAATGAGTTAATTTTATAGATACCACAACTTCATTTGGAGATAAAAGCAATCCATTAAGAACGATTCATTTAAAATTCTTTTACATTCAGCAGCATTTCCTTTGAATAAAAATTACCTTCAAAATAACGATGTGCGAACTAGAACAAATTATGAACAATTTGGGGTCACACTTCTAGTATTTTGTCCAATGTCTGAAGAAGAAATAATATTATATAGACCGCAAAATAAGAGAACAGAATTTTAAAGATAGGCTTACTCTTAGAATAAGAATAAAGAATAAGAATAAAGTTACCTCATTATTATCTATTTAGAGTTTCTTTGAAGAATACGTAGATGATGGATAATGATTCGATAATGACCTAAATATTGTTCGTTTAAGATATTTCAGCAATAGGTAATACTAAAAAATAGAGTAATTCCATATCAAAACGGACGAAAAATAGTCATTTTCGGATTTGACATCTTCGATTTTAATGAAATTCGCTACATACATTAAGTACTGCAAATGTTAGTCAAATCACAATTTTTCTAAGTAAAGAACCCACCTGGTCCAAAAATATGACGTTTCAAAAATCAAAAAGTAAACTCACCAAAAGTAATCACACTTTATTGCTCATAACTTCTAAAGTATACATAGCACAATTTTTATTTTATTTCATTTAATAGAAAAACTCATGGACTCTAAAAGGACAAGTAAAATATTTATATACTGGGAAAGTTCAAAAGGTCAAAATTGATAATATAAAGATTAAAACTTAATATCTCAAAAAACATATATTGATAATAAAAACCATCTCTATATTTGTGGCAATTTCAAGTTGGAGCCTCTATTGGTTTGGGAGTTATGAAGCAGAAAAACAAAATTTTTATATGTAAAATTTAAAATATTAAAAAAAAAAAAATAACAAAATTT
>MINK01175792.1:0-10399 GCA_001735545.1 Phormia regina | reverse complement strand
CCTCACAAAATACCACACCTTACAAAATAATACTTGATCGTGACATGAATCATTCTATTCATTTATGACCTACTAAAGTTGTGCACGGCTTTATACATAATCAACACCAACTATTACGCTTATCCACAAACAAACATATCTATTATTACTTCTATCAATTATATGTAATACAAATCAATAACAACTTCCTCCTCAAATTATTCTACACAGATCAAACAATCAGTAACATTTCAAATGAAACAAAGATATCACAAAACATGGGGTCTTGAAATAATACTTGATCATGACCGGAATCATTAAACAATCATTTCACATTTTTTCCCCTTTGTTACAACAATCATTCACTTCATCTCAAAAAAAAAAAAAAAAAAAAAAAACGATTCAATTCAAACCACATACACTTTTCACGTTTGATTCAAACCGGTTTTAGAAATGGCTCATACTTTTGGACAGACATTCACTTCCTGTTTTAGTAAAATCATACACTTTTGGGCAGACATCCACTTCCTGTTTTAGAAACATCATATATATACTCTCCCAACTTATAATAATTTAACAGCCAGAGAGATAAGTGGAGAGGGAATCGACACTGTAAGGCGAAACGAGATGAGTCAACCAAAAAGAAATTTACCTACTGTAGGTGAGGAGCCTAATCAGAGTTCAGGTATAGATAGGGAAATAATATCAATTAGGGAGTATGAAAGCTCTTCGGTAGAAGCAGCGCAGGCATCTATAATGCGTGAAGTTCAGAATATGCAACCTATGTTACCCCAATTGATCAGGGAATCGTTGCGTTCAGAACAAGGAAATTCAAGATAATTCATTTATTCCAAATAACACTTACCAAACTCCTCTCAACCCTGATTATCGACAACAACTATCACAAAATCATCCCCAATTGAGTGGGAAACATGAGGCCGAGCACACGGAAAACTGGGTCAGCGTATTCAGACCAAAATAGCACCCAGTAGAGCAAGAATTGATAGTTTAAAACCAAATAAATTTAACAATAATAATAAAATAGATAACTCTGAAAACAATAGCAATTTAGAAAACAATAGCCCAGATATTAAGGAAAAAGAAATCTTGGCGGAGTACGTACCAATTATTAGCAAAAAAAAAAGTTGCCTAGATAATGTTAAGAAAATGAATGTAAAAATAATAGATTATAAATCCTCTATAGGAACAGCTGATGGTAGACAACATTTGTGGGAAGGTTTGGACAATTACGGCAATAAATCTGTGGAAAATATTTTGTATCTTGTTCCTTATTTAAAACAAGAATTAATCCTAGGTTTCGATTTTTGGAAGAAAATAGGTTTAAACGTTTGTTAGTAAAATGTTAGAGGAAATTTCAATTACAGATTCGGAGAATAGAAAAATTCATAAGCTAATACCATACCAATGCCGAATATTAGAAAATGTAAAACAGTCCTTTCAATGTTACACACAGTGCGGCTTAGGCAGAACTACTATAGAAAGACATATTATAGATACAGGTGATGCTCCGGCTAAGAAAATGAGACATTATCCTGTCAGTCCAGCCGTACAGAAATTAATTTTCACTGAGCTGGATAGAATGTTAGAGCTAGACGTGCAGAATGGAACAACCGAACCACCTTAGTCATGAAACTCAAGAAAAACAGGCTCGATGCTAGGGAGCTGAATAAAGTCACGAAAAAGGATATATATCCTCTCCCTAACATCGATAGCTTATTGGCTAGTTGACACTCACTTTATATCAGCAATCGACTTAAAGGATGCTTTCTGGCAAATCCCTCTGGATGAGTCCAGTAGACTGCATTCACAGTCCCTGGGAGGCCACAATATCAATTTAAAGTGATGCCTTCCGCACTATGTAATGCTGCTCAGAGGCTTTGTCGATTGATGGATTAAGTGGTGTCATCTGAGCTGAAAGACCGGTAGTTTCTTCTAATTTTAAAGACCACATGAACATGCTTAGAGTTGTAGGGCAAAAGTTAACTAGTGCAGGACTTACTTTAAATATGCAAAAATCTAAATTCTGCTACAGAGATCTGAAATACTTAGGATATATTATAGGTGGAGGGAAGCTTAAGCCCGATGAAGATAAAGTTAGAGCAATATTAGATATAAAACCACCGAAGATCCAGAAGGACGTTAGAAGATTTTTAAGCACAGTAGGGTGATACCGTCGCTTAAGCCATGATTTCTCCACATTAACAGCCCCACTTACAGACACCTTTAAAAAGTCAATTTAACCCCGAAGCAATACAATCTTTTGAAGAGCTAAAACGTCTCCTAGTTACGAGTCCAATATTGTCAAGTCCAGATTTTGAGAGACCATTCTTTGTCCAATGTGACGCTTCCAACGTAGGTATAGGAGCAGTTCTATTTCAGAAAGATAATGATGGTGGAGAACATCCCATTGAATATTTTTCGAAAAATTTAAATAATTCTCAGAAAAACTATTCAACGACCGAAAAAGGATGTCACGCTGTGGTTCTAGCAATAGAAAAATTTCGGCAGTATATAGAACTAATGGAGTTCACAGTTATTACTGACCATTCCAGCCTCAAATGGCTGATGCGCCAGCAAGACTTGAATGGAAGACTGGCTCGATGGAGCTTGAAACTTCAAAGTTTCAAACTTAATATTGAGCACAGAAAAGGGGCCAAAAATGTGGTACCGGATATGCTTTCAAGGCTGGATATGCAACATTTAGTTGTTGGAAATAGCTATAGGATGATTGATTTTAACTCAGAAGCATTTAAAAGTGAGGATTACCTTGGTCTAATAGATACGGTAGAACAAAATAGAGATAGGTTACCGGACGTGAAGGTTGAAGAAGGTATCGCGTATAGAAAGTGAAATTCAATAGAAATGACATTGATAGGGAGGACGAGTGTTTGATAAGGCTATTGGACCGAGTTGACCAATAGCCTTATCAAAACATCACATATAGAAAACACTTCACATGGAGGAATTCCAAAAACCCTCTATAGCATACGTGAGTATCTTTATTGTCCCCCGATGGTTAAATAAATTCGATATTTCGTTAGAGAATGTGAGACATGCAAGGAAATAAAACATCCTAAACAAATATTACGTCCACCAATACGACCCTTTCAGAAGATATACATAAACTTTTTAGTCCCATACACGAGGACAAAATCTGCCAACACCTTCATTTTCATAGTCTTTGATCACAAAACTAAATTTGTTTTACTAAAAGCGTTATCTAAAGCTACCACAAAGTTAATTATTAATTTTTTGAGAGACGAAGAATTCTACAAATTCGGCGTACCAGAGACAATTCATTAAGACAAAACAGTTTACTGCGGAAGCTTTTAGGGAATTTCTGGAATTGTTTGGTATAAAACACTTTCGTACTCCTATATTCTCACCACAATCCAATGCGAGTGAAAGGGTAAACCAAACCATACTCAGTTCCATAAGAAGTTTCTTAAACCAAGACGAAACAAATTGGGACGAAAACCTGTCTAAAATAGAATGTTCCCTAAGGTCGTCTGTCCACTCATCAACTGGTGTCACACCTTATTTTGCCTTAACGGGATATAATATGATAACTCATGCGGTTTTTTTATAAGATACTACGAAAATTAAAGGCAGATGAAGAAGGTGATATATTAGTTCTACCAAAATCTTCTCAAATGCAACTAATTCATCAAAAAGTAGGTGAAAAGTTACATAACGCGTATATGAGAAATGAAAAATTATATAATTTGAAAAGCAGGAATATTACATATAAACCAGGTCAAGAAGTTTTTAGAAAAAATTTCATACAAAGCAATTTTACAAAGGGAATAAATGCTAAACTTTGTAAACCATGGCTGAAATGTAGAATTCGAAGAGCGATAATAAATAATAGTGAAGAAGTTGAAAATCTTAAGGGGCAAATAATAGGTGTAATACATGCGCAACATTTAAAATAATAAGTATAGTGGAATGTAGTTAGTCGATGTCAAAGTTAGCCGAAATTGTTAGAATGTCTCAATTATAATTTTGATTTGTAATCAAAATGCTAGATAAAAATAAAAAAATAGTACACTTAAAAAAATCGTGAAACAATGAAAACAAAACTTATAAATTAAAAGATAACAAAAGGAGATAATATTTAAATATATTAAAAAAACAAAAACCTATGTAAAATCTTTTTATTGTGATGTTTACAGTTTCGGTTTTATTTTGTACGTTTTGTTTGGTCGTGCCTTTATAAGATGATTGAGTCGTGGATAAATTAAGTAGGGGTTAGTACTGTTGTATATATAAAAATATATAAAAATAAAAAAATCAGAATTTTGTATCGGAAATTTTCGAAAATAAAATTTTATCACATAGTTTTTAAGTACTTCTTTAAAATTTAACTTTCACTATTTTTATAATACATACTGTAGCAAATTTTGCACACTTGAAATAACCCAATAAAACGTATCGTTATCAGTATATTTATCGTATTGATGTTACCGACAATAAGGGTTGTTGTGCTTGCTGTAAATGATTAAACAGAAAATAAATTAATGTAATGTCAAATCATGTGAATTTATAGTCCAGCCTAGTCTCTAATAATATGTATTGATAAGTTCTTACACAGTTTCCGGTTGCCATTAAAAATTCTAATTTACCACGAACCTTTTTCCCAAATCTTTTCGTTTCACAGCGCTACACGAAAAGAGTTGGGTTTGTGACGGACATAATCAGTTTCAACTGTATTTTTAATAATTTTCCTTTTAAATAAATAGTCTATTTATTTTATTTCTTCTTGGCATTTATAATAGGAAATTTTCATGTTATAAGATGAAAGATGTATGATGTCATTGTCAACATTCAAATACAGATGGCAGTGACATAATTAACATCAATACAATTATGTAGGGTTGTATTTTAATTACGTAGTTACAATGATATGAACTGTGTAACAGCGCACGTGAACGAATTAGGACAGAAGAAAGAATAAAGAAAATTATCAGAGGTTAAATAATAAGCGATGTTTATCACGTGCCATCAATTAGTAGATGTTTAAACGTGACAGTACACACTACATAATATACAGTCCTTTGTTTCCAATTCCAAATAGTGGAAAAATTCGGCAATATTTATTTGAAATATTAAAAAAAAAAAAATTCTATTGATAAAAAAGAAAAGGTAAATACGCCAATTAAATATTAAATGGTCCTAATAAAAAGAAAAGATGTATTTAATTATTTATTTATTATTAGATTCTATATATAAATTAATTCAAAAATATTTTTTATTAAAAAAATATTTTTATTGTGTGTTGTTCTAACACACAACCTTCTTTATTTACGGTAAAATTGACAGTGATTATTTCTTACAAACTACCCTAAAAGCTAACCACTGGTTTTTGATATCTTCTGATCACGCCACCGCTATGTTGCTAGCCCGTGCAATTGTCCAGACATGTTGTCAGCACTTTTGATGGGAATGAGCAAAGCTACGTTGTGGCTGAAATGTAATTGTAGACGCAACGTCAGCTTTGTTAACCGTGTGAAAATATTTTATTTATTTAGTTTTTAACATATTTGGTGTTAACTCCTCCGTCCTTAAATACAATCGTCCCGATTGCTTAGAATAATTGCAGATCGTAAATACTCGTCTGTTTTTTCTGAGTTTCTTTTTTCGTTTCTGATGTTTCAATTGTTTCTGGAGGGATTTCTTTTATTTTCTTGATGCATGCAAAAGCAACAATTAGGATTAGTATAGCAATTATTGTCATTGCTTTGTTTTTGGTTTCCAACAACTCTAATCGTTTTATATTTCCCAAATTTATTTCCTGAAGTCTTTCTAGCGATATTACTTCTATCTATCTCCAGTTGCCTTTGGTTGCATTTAGGCTGGTAGGGGTTTACTGCCGCTTATTTCATGTGAAAAATATTCTTGTCCATCAATAGTTATTGTTGTGTTGAAGTACTTTACTAAATATGTTCCGTTTAGTTTTATTTCCTCATCATTCGCTGTGATCTTGCCATGGTACTGATTCAGTAGTATAATATCGGTTCCGATTTCTTCAATAGTGGTTACATGCTCGTTGTTTACCTGGGTACAATTCCCTACTCTGTTCTTAAATAGACTAGTTATACAATAATCATTTCTTAAATTTATTAAATTATTTTTATTACAGATTGTCAAATCATTGTAATTTTTACATTTTTCTTTAATGGCAAATAGAACATTATTACATTTTAGTATTTCAATTTTGTCTAATCAAGAGTTTCCAAACTTTTATAATGTTTTGCTAGAGTATGGTTTCGACAAACTATCATTTTCCGTGAATTGGGTATATCCATTAAAATTATAGCAAAAATTTCTTTTACTATTTGTACTCAATTTTCTACATTACCAAAAAGTGTAAACAATTTATCTATTACTAAATGTATTGGTATGTTGTCTAATTCATGTAGTACATCATTTAATTATTGTCAATTTCTGTTTAGATACAAATTAAATTGAATTTACAAGTATTAAACTTTTTGCCCATTGTTATGCGCAGTACTTCAATCGTTCTTAACAATTCTTTTTTCAAAACTTAAATTAAATTATATTGTTGTAATCCTTAATGTTAATTTCACTATTTCCAATCTTCCGATTCTAACTTTTAATATTCGTATTGCAGTAATGTTTTAGATAGATCTCTTAATTTCTATGTAATAGTCAGTTCTGTTAATAACTAATTTTCTACTCATTAGTTTTTCTGGGAGATTGCCAATTGTTTTTTGGTCCAAAAAATTCAATAGTCATGGCGACTGTCCGGCGTTCCGAGCAATCCATTTGCATGCTGTGCCGATTAAAGATCAATCGATCTTTTTCCTTTATTTGGACTAAGGCGTTTGATAAGTCCTTTAATGTCAAGGGCTTGTTGTGTTAGAAACGGACGGAGTGGATGGTTATAAGAAATATTCGTGTCCAAAGATGATTCTAAATTGTCCACTAAATCTCTGTATTGTTCAAGATTGAATGAATGTATAACTTTAACTTTGTCTTCTCGCCATTCCAGTATGGATCGTCACAAGTCTGGCGTTAGAGTAGTCAAGAATATTTAAGTCTGCCATGACGGTCACCAAAATTAATCTGAAAAATTAAATGATAATAAAAAAAAATACTTTTATAAGCGTAGAATATTCTAATTCCTTATATGATTTTTATGAATAACGCGACCACTTTCGGTTACGATGGTCGTACCGCGATTTTCCTTTACGATTTCCTTTTTAAACCTGTTACATAATTTAGTCCCCAATCGCTTGTTTGATTTTACATAGACCAGTTGTCCAGGAATGTATTCCTTGACTGGCTTTCTTTTCCTATTAGGATAACTGAGGTCTTTTTCTTGTTTTCTTTTAATCGCTCGATATTTGAGGGTCTTGTCGTCTCATAATCCTACGGTGAAAAATCAACTGTTCGTCCGAAAAATCAAATCAACTGGTTTTCTATTAGTGGTAGTGTGGATAGAGCGGTTATATTCATTTACTGATCTTTCCAATAATTCCTCAAATTTTCTTATTATTCCTTCTTCTTTAAGACATCTCCTTATTTCTGCCAAAGTGGAGTGGAAGCGTTCAATTTGGCCATTTGGCTCACTTTTATAGGAAGGTGTCGTGAAAATATTAATTTTCAAATCGTCTTTCATCATAAATAAAATAGAGGCAGAATTCAATGAGTGTTCATTATCCATGACTACATTCTTTGGTACACCATGGAAGAATAAAAGTTCCCTAAGTGGCTTCCTAACATCTTCAGTAGACCTACCATTAAGTTGTTTAACCTGTACATATTTTGAGAATTTATCAATTGAAGTAAGAATCAATTTCTGATCTATTGAAAATATATCAATATGGACTGTATGACCTGGGTATGTTGGGATTAGAGTTTCACTCAGTTCCGGGGTATTTGGATATCTTTCATATTTGTTCTTCTTGCAGGTTGAGCACAACTTTATTATTCTTTTAATTTTCCGATCCATCCCAGGGAAATAATATTTTTCCATAATTTGGGCTTTATTTTCCCTTTCATTACCATGTGCCCTACTATGTTCTTCCAAAATTATGTTTTCCAGGTCATTTTCGGAGGTTATATCTTCAACTACTAATTGAGTAAATCTGCATTTATAATTTGAGAAATGATCAGCGTATATGTTCTGAATCTTACCCATAATTGGTTCGGGAGTTTTGATACCATTTATTACTGATGGGTTAAGGTACGTTAATTAATTTCTGTTCGCCATAACCTGTTTCCAGTATAAGATGTCGATGATAACCTGGGAAGACTATCTTGAACTGATATGAGGCTACTTCACCAATTCTTATAAAGAGTTAATTTTTCAATACATTTACCGGAGTTTCAACACTCCGTATAAGGTTCTCGGACGAACTTTCCGCACTATGTTGAGTCATAGTAGAAGAGTCTGATTGATCTTGAAGAACATTTACTTCTAAATTCAGTGACCATATGATTGCCAACATTTCCTTATCATTGGCTGCATAACTCTCTTCGGTCTTGTTGAGTATTCTGGAAATAAAAGTTATTGGCTTATCATCTTGGCTGAGTACTGCTCCAATAGCAAAGTTCGAAGCATCAGTTGTTAGTTGAAAGTCTTTCTCAAAGTTAGGATACGATAGTAAAACTTCCCGTGATACCAAAGCATTCTTTAAGTCATCGAAAGCTTTCTTTGCCGCATCGTCTAAATTAATTTTAGTCTGACAAGATGTTAATTTCGATACCCTTCCTTCTTCACCTCGTAAAAGGATTGTGAGTGGTTTCGCAATATCAGCATATCCCAAAAATTCTACCTCACGCTTAAAGAACTCGCACTTATCTAGTTGAATTTTCATATTCGCTCTTTTTAATGTCTCAAATACCTGATTTATATGTTCCAGATGCGATTTCTCGTCCTTACTGAAGATAATAATATTATCCACATAGACATAGCATATTTTTCCAATGAATTGTCTTAGTATATCATCAAGTGCCCTTTGGAATATTGACGGGGCATTCCTTAGTCCGAATGGTAATCTGGTAAATTCATATTTACCATTATTAAGGGAAAACGCTGTCTTTTGTCTATCCTGCTCCCTAAGTGTATAAATAACAGCAGAGAGTTCCTTCATACTGTCATGTCCTAGTATTGCGTCGAATGAATCAAAACTTGGTAATAAGTAAAATTTAAGGGGTGTGTCGTCGGTTCCTAAAAAGTTCAAAAAGGTGTATTGTGATATTCTAATTCCTCCAGTGGCATTGTTCTTTGGCTTCTTAACTAAATTTGGTTTAATATAATTCTTATTGCTACCTGTGTCTATTAGAAATGTAATTATGTCTCCGTCCCTCGTTCTTGCTTCAAAGTACGGTAACGAGGAACAATTTAGTCTAAAAAATTAACTAACATCTGGACATCGTCCTGGACCCCTTGGTCTCCCACAGTATTTTCATATTCCCCTGGGATTTGTTAAAGATATTCTTGAACATATTCCGCTTCGTCACTCGGTTGACACATATCGTACTCGCTACCTTCAGGTGGGTAACCTGTCCATTCGTACCCTGTATTTTCAGGAACGTAATCGGCGTTTATGTTATAGTTCCTCTGCATTTTACTAATCGCTCCTTGAATAGAATTTCCTGCAGATCTTTTTGGATTCATATAATTCACTTGCTTGGTTTGGATTGAGCGGTCTTTGGAATCCAATTGCGATAATTAGGTTGGATTATATTTGGGTTTTGATTGTTATAACGAGGTGGTACTGGTGGTCTAATCGCACCAGTATGAGCAAGTTCGGGATAAAATTTCCGTGCGTTCGAAGGTATTGAAGAACTATTCTTATCCTTTTGAAAATTAGTTTTCGGGTTTTGAGCATAAGCATAATTTCTATGAAAAGTCATATTATCTAATTTCAGGCAGATATGTAATGCCTGTGGTAAAGATGTGGGTTCACGAATACTTAACAGCCGCGGAAGATCTCCTCTTATAAAAGTGTCCAAGGCTTTTTCGCTGTAAGTATTGGTCACTGCGCGGAGAGATGCTTCTTGTAAATCGAGGCAAGAAACTTTATCGAGAATAAGAGAAAGATGTTGGTACACAGCTTGATAAAATTCGTTTATTGTCCTGTTACCTTGACAGAGTACTGTCATTTGGTACTCTAATGTACCAATGTCTCGTTTATCGGAATAGTGCATCATCAAACATTTTTTAATTTTACTCCAATCTAATGGAGTTCTATAAGATTCTAGTGCCATATCGGCATCGCCTACTATTTTTGTTCTGATGGTATGTAAAATCGCGTAGTATTTTCCTGTTCCTCTAACTGTTTCGAATAAATCTAACACCCTATCTACCGATTTTCTCCAGGAGTTAAATTCTCCCGGTTTTCCAGAGAATTCTCTTATAGACTTT
>MINK01175790.1:0-12361 GCA_001735545.1 Phormia regina | reverse complement strand
GCAATTGTCCAGACATGTTGTCAGCACTTTTGATGGGAATGAGCAAAGCTACGTTGTGACTGAAATGTAATTGTAGATGCAACGTCAGCTTTGTTAACTCTGTGAAAATATTTTATTTATTTAGTTTTTAATGTATTTGATGTTACCTCCTCTCTTAAATACAATCGCCCCTATTGTTTAGAATGATTGCAGATCGTAAATACTCGTCTGTTTTTTCTGAGTTTCTTTTTTCGTTTCTGATGTTTCAATTGTTTCTGGAGGGATATCTTTTATTTCCTTTTCCTGATGACGGAATTTTTTCCACAACTTGATGCATGCAACAATTCCAAAAGCAGCAATTAGGATTAGTATAGTAATTATTGTCATTGCTTTGTTTTTGGTTTCCAACAACTCTAATCGTTTAATATTTCCCAAATTTATTTTTTGAAGTCTTTCTAGCGATAGTACTTCTTCTCTCTTTTCTCCAGACGCCTTTGGTTACACGGAGGCTGGTAGGGGTTTACTGCCGCTTATTTCACGAGAAAAATATTCTTGTCCATCAATAGTTATTGTTGTGTTGATATTTAGTAAAGTACTAAATATGTTCCGTTTAGTTTTATTTCCTCATCATTCGCCGTTATCTTGCCATGGTACTGATTCAGAAGTATAATATCGGTTCCGATTTCTTCAATAGTGGGTTCATGCCCGTTGTATACCTGGGTAAAATTCCCTACTCTGTTCTTAAATAGACTAGTTATAAAATAATCATTTCTTAAATTTATTAAATTATTTTTATTACAGATTGTCAAATCCTTGTAATTTTTACATTTTTCTTTAATGGCAAATAGAACATTATTACATTTTAGTATTTCATTAAATTCAATTTTGTCTATCAAATTTCCAAATTTTATATGTTTTGCTAAGTATGTTTCACAAATATCATCTTCCGTAATTGGTATACTTAAAATATACAAAATTTCTTTACTATTGTAGCAATTTTTACATTACCAAATTCATCTATTCTAAATATTGGTATGTTGTAATTCATTAGTACATCATTTAATATTACAATTTCTGTTTTAGATAAAATAACTGAATTTGCAATATTAACTTTTGCCCATTGTATGGAATATTCGATGTTTTGCAATTCTTTTTCAATTAAATTAAATTTATTTTATAATCTTATTGTTCATTCTCTACACTGAACCAAAAACGTACATAAATACAATGAAAAAGTTAATTGTTAATATGAATTTGTGCACTTATTTTGACCCTATGTACAGGTTCATTAAAACAATGTATTGCCATACATTAATATTAAAATTTAATGTAAAAGTTAATTGATAAAATTTTAAATTTTAAATGAATGAACGCGTTCATTAAATACAATAAATAATTCCAGTGAACAGTACATTGATATCAATGAATATATGTTTTGTCACAATGAAAACGTACATTGAAAATAATTGCTTTATATTTTGGCTTTTAAATTTATATTAAATTAAATGATTGAATTGTACTATACTAACTTAATATAATGAAAAATAAAATATTATATTCTTAATACAGATGCCATAATTATAAAACAAGCATATCATGATGATCACCAGTTGTAGTCTTGATCCGTCTGTAATATAATTTTATAAAGAATATGGTTTAAATATTTTATATATTTATGAATACTTACTTGGTTTTTTAATTCACCACATTTTTCGAAACTGTCTGCGAGCTGCTCTGCTTCCTAATTGTTTTATCTACAAAAATATAAGTTAAATTATATAATTTTAAAAACTGTTTAAAACCCTTAACATTATTAGAGCCCAAACACCACCTAGCGGATTAGTTTTTTATATGAAGATTTGACAACTAAAACAACACAACGGAATCCGCTGGAAAATAAAATCTATTTTAATTTCACAACGGATTCTCAAAAGCTCTCATTTTCTCACTCTTCCTCTCTGTTAGTGTTGCCTTTGTTGCAAAATTATTCAAATATGTGTACATTAAATTTATATAAGAAAGAAAGAAATAGATAGATAGATTTGCCTTATATTTTTTATGTATGTAATCTAAGGGAGGAAGATAAATATTTTTTATATATGTAGTTTTGTTGTTGCTAAACATAAAAAATATAAAGAAACAAAAACAAAATATGTATGAAATCCGCTGCTGAATGCCGTCTTCATTTAATTTGCATTTCTCTCTTAGAACGGAAAACAGCTCTGAAATCCGTTTGGGCTCTTATACTTACATGTTAAGAAGGAAATCTTCAAATTCTTAATTTGTGTAATCCGTTGTGCTGCTCGATTTGCCCTGTTTATTTTATTTTTTTTTAAATGTTCACTTTTTTTAATGTTCATTCTTATCAAAATATCTTTTGTCTTGTGTTTAAAACGCGTCATCTCTTGTCAAGAAATAAAAAACTGCTTTGTTTACTTTATTTCCCGTTAGAAAGTATTTATTTTAAAGTAATTTCATGAAATATTCCATTGACTCAATAATTTTGTTCATTGTGTAACGCTTCTTCTTAAATAAAAAATGTATTAGTATATTGAATAAACGAATTCAATGTTCTGTTACATTAAATCAATTAACTAATTAACTTATATTATTAAGAAATAAATTTAAGTATTTGTTTCAACGTAATCTTCATAATGGGGTTAATTTTTTCATTGAATTTAAATGAATCTTTTCATTAGAGCTATGCATTTTTACATTAATTTAATAAATTCTTGGAGAAAATTAATGAATGCACCGCATTCATTAAACTGCATAGACTTGAATGTCAGAGGAGACTTCATATATTTTAGTAGTTTGAGTTCTAGTCTTGGAAGACAGACTGTTTGAATGTGAGCAACTTTACACTTTGCTATCAATAAATTTGCAAAAGTTGTATTGGTATTAGTTTGACATCTTATAAAGATTTTTGCACAATACGCAGATTTTGGGGTATCAGAAAACCCGTGAATTTGAATCGTGTCTGTAGGGGCGTATTATAACCAACGGGATATAGAGATAGTTTCCGCTTTTGACAAATAATGAGCAAGAATATTCCATTTTTGAAGAGAATCTTGAGAAACTTTTTCATCCCATAGCAATCCTTCTATCCATAACTGTTGCATCAAAATTTTTGCTGTGATAACTATAGGAGCTAGCCATATAGCTGGATCAAACAATTTTGCAACTGCAGAGAGAATTTGAAGTTTTGTGATCTTTGTAGCTTGAGAAATTTAAGAGAAATTATATGTGAATTAGTCATTGAGCGCATTCCATTTGATACCAAGCCTTTTAGTAGAAATTGTTTCATGGAAGCAGTGTTGCCAAAACCTAGGAGGGAAATAGTGCTAGAATTTACTAAGAAAAGTGATAGAAAGTGCAAAAAATTTAACAAGCGCGAATGTTATATTCGACTCGGCCGAATCTATCATACCCACCATCAAGTTTACGGTGGGCCGTAAAGTGTGCGGACCAAGCCTATTTTTGGTTTCCAAGTTTATATCGACCTTAAAACTATACGTACAAAATTTCGTTATCGTATATATTTATTTGATTAGAGTATCGAAGAAAAACTATAAAAATAAAGATACAACAGACAACGCCTGCTTTCTCATATTCGAATCCATAACTGGAGGTTGGGGCGGTAAAGTGGGAAGGACACACTAAAGTTAACATCGACCTTGAATATAGTGTAAAGAATTTCCTTCACAGTTTCGCATTATAGGGAGGTAGGAGGTGAATGTGGGCGGACACGGCCACGTTAATGGCTTTTCCAAGTGTAATGTTGTATCTATCAAAAATTTAGTTCTCGTACATGCTTTTGCTTAAAAGATAAACAGAAAACTATGAATGAAGTTTCAACAGAACACCTTGCGTTTTTAGTGTTTTTCCTATATGGAGGTCGGTAAAGTGGGGCAGGCCACGCCATAACGCGGGATTATAACTAGTTTTTGTAAGAGATATCAGCAGAAAACTAATATATTGAAGCTACAATTGGACAACCTTGTGTCTAGTAATTTGCATAAATGGGAAGATGGGCGTAAAGTGGGGCGGACCACGCTACAAAATTTCGTTGACGTACATGCTTATTTCTAGGATATATCAGCAAAAAACTTTGAAATAGAGCTTCAATGGACACCCTGTGTTTCTGGTACTTTGCCCATATGGCATGTGGGCGGGTAAAGTGGGCGGACCATGGTTTTTATTTGTTTTTGAGGTTACATTTGCCTTTAATCTATTTCTAAACAATTTTTTTGACATTTCTCTTTATATGGGAGGTGGGCAGTGAAGTGGGCGGACCACGCCCATTCTCGGTTTTCGAGTTTATATTGACCTTCAAATTTTGCGCACAAAATTTCGTTTTTCTATATGATTTTTTTTCAAAGATAACAGCGAAAAACTAATATTTTTCCCATAATATTTTTCCCATAACTTTGTTGTTTAATTACGGATTTTGCTCAAATCTCAAACAAACCTTGTATATGACAAATAATTGGGCCAAATTTCATCTCCCTACGATTTTCCGTTCGAGATCTATGCTGCTTTCAACAGACGAACGGATATGGTTAGATCGACTCAGAATCGAACCACGACCCAGAATATATATACTTCATGGGGTCTTAAAAGATTACTTCGACATGTTACACACGGAATGACAAAATCAATATACCCCCCATCTTTTTGNTGGTGGGTATAAAAAAAGTGCTAAGAACAAAAATTCTTATATATATTTAAAAAAAGAGATATATTAATTATTTTCAGAGTTAAAGCTAGGAGAACATTAAATAAAATAATAAAAATACAATGAAATTGATTCTTTAGAAATAATATAATTCTATCATATGTAAAGTAAACTAATTGTCTGAATAACGTTTGCCGAAAGTTTGATTTTTAAAATTTCATTTATTATTAAAACCAAATGCATTATATACTCGAAAATTTGAATAGTTAAGGCAGATGCAAATCCGAATTGCCAAAATTCGGCCAAACTTTGTTAACAAATTCTATCAAAATAATCACTTAAAAGTTAAAATTTACCTTAACTAAGGTTCCATATTTTATGTTTTTTTATCTAAGAGGAATTTTCAATATTTTATTTGCTGAAGCCTTTTATGAAACAAACTGAACTGAACTGAACTTAAAATGTGGAATTTAACTAGATTCAACTTTTAGGTTAAATTGCATAATTTCCTATGGTATTTTCTATGTTATACTATAATTTAATAAAAAACTTTTTTGTTTAATTCACATTATAGAGTCATGAAAAGGAAACGAATAATCCAGATTATTAAGTTATTATATACATGAAATTGCTTTAAAAACTTTCTCTAGCCTTTTTTGATTTTAAAAAATGTTTTAAAAGTTCTAACAAAATACAAGGAATTGTTGTTTTTGTAGATGTGCGAGTACTTTATGATTATGCTATGATAGATCTTCTTTGGAAAAATGAGAAAGGGTATGTGATTATTTGATGTTATTTTTTTCAGTGGGAACACTACCGAACTTAATGCTTTGAATTTCTTCTATGGTATAGCCAACATACGTTTCTGTGCGAAGAAATGATGATGCTTTCAGGTATTCAAATTCAATATCTTTAGCAAGCTGTAAAAGGTTACGTATGGGAAGAAATGGGGTACAGCTTACACTAAAAGTGACTTTTACAGGGCTGTCTGGTTGAATTTGTAACAAAGTCTTTCTTGAAGCATTAAACACTATTCTCACTTTGGTTGATTTGTGTTCTTACATTCTTCCATACGATCTAGAGACAAATATTTTTCAGAAGTGAATTATATTGGGAATATAATTCTGGATCTTTTGCTAATGTGTTTTCCATTCTTGAATATTGTGCAAGAGCAAGGTCCAAGAAATATTTCTTGGGGAAATTCAGTTTTAAATGGTAATCTAACTAGATATGTAGTTATTATATTATCACTACATATCTACCATTATTACGTATAGTTGTTTGCAGGGGAAACTAAACTGATATAATCGTCACGGCAATAAATACAACAATCCAACTTTTTGTCTCTCTTTTGTGTATTAAGAGTGTCAAAAACATCTGATTAAAATATATTGCAAGATATACAATATTATTTTTTGGTTCTGAATGTAAACAACAAAACATAAACAAACTTTGACAGATCTCCGACACCAAAACAAAATCATCTGGGCCGACGATTATACCTGTTTCAGGAGTTCTAAGTTTTCGCTGGTAATTACCGTTAGTTTTCATGGGACCACTTAGTACACATCCAAAGAAAGTATTGTACGCAGAAGTTTTGCCACAAATAATTTTCTTAATCCCGTCAAGATTTATATAAAGCTCATAATCGTTGCGTAAAATCAAATCACTATCACTGCTAGATCTAACTTTTTAGATCTTTCGTGTTTGGGATTTCAAAAAAAATAAGCTGAGAGTCGCTTAGTTACTTCTTGCAAAATTATAGATCTTATAGGAATTTTCATTTCAAAGTGGTTACCTGATAAAGTGATAAATATATAAAAGTAAGAAGAACATTTAATAGGAAATTTCATAGATCGACTAACTTATTTGAAGCTAATTTCTATAAACAATATTCAAGGTTTCTGAGCAAGTTAATTGATGAGAATATTAATACTGAAAGAAATAGGAAATGGTCAGCACTTTTATCCAAATTGAAGCCAGGTGACAAATCATTTTGGAAAATAAGTAGAAACCTACGAGCTAAAGGTCAAACAAAAATCCCCCATTTGAATGTAGGAATTACTAAAATTACTTCTGACAGCGGGAAGGCTGAAGTTCCCGCCAATAGATTTGTTCAGGCTAATAACCTCACAGCACATTTCACTCATTCCTTTGACAAGAAGGTTGACTCTTTAGTAGACAACTTTCGAAACCAATACACAGTTTTTGACAATTGCAGGTATACATCTCTTTGTGAAATGATTAACTTAATTCCATCACTCAAATCATCTAAATCCCCCGGGTTTGACAACCTATCGAATCTTCTATTAAAAAAACTTCCCCTAAATGCTTTACAACTACTGGTTACAATATTTAATGGTTGCATTAAACTTAATTATTTCCCCAGTATATTTAAAACAGCGAAGATAATTCCCATTCATAAACCCAACAGAATTAGCACTTAAAGCTAGTAAATGTGACGAAAAGGTAAAATCCTGATTAATGAAGGTACTTACTCAGCGATTAATTCAGGTGAGTTAGAGGCAAACGCCACGAGGGGGACACCTCAAGGTGTAATTTCACCTACACTATGGATTCTTGTACTTAACCAAATACTAGTGGAGCTAAATAGAATTGGTATTGGAATAATCGCATACGCAGATGATGTAAATTTCCGAATACATTTGCAGAGATGATGGAATGTGCTTTGGGAAAACTGCTTGAATGGGCTACAAGGTGCGGACTTGGCAATAACCCCAAGGCAATGGTTCTCTTTTCAAGGAGATGAATACCTTCCTTTGACTACCCTAAACTTGGAGGAAGAGCCCTACAACTTTCAAGTGAGGCGAAATTTTTAGGTGTAATTATCGATCGAAAATTAACATGGTTACCAAACCTAAGGGAAAGAGTAAGCAAGGCTTATTCAGCTATGTACACGTGCCAGAAACGCATAGGTAAATCGTGGGGACTGAAACCACGTCCGATATATTGGATATACAAGACCATTGTCAGACCTATACTGGCCCATGGATCCTTCATCTGGTGGACAATAATGGATAAGAGCACACTCGACAGGTATTGAGCGGGTCAACAGAGTTACTGCACTTAGCATATCTGGGGCTCGAAGATCAACTGCAACTGAAGCTATGTGCAGAATACTGGACAAGGACCCGCTGTGTATATATTTTAAGGAACATGCCCTAAAAACACATGTAAGGCTGGGCCAAACTGGACAACTGACTATTAGAAACTTTGGACACTCAGCATTAATTGGTGGATCTCAATATATGAAAAGCGGCCATACCACCAAGGATAAAACTGGGAGATAAATAACCGTAACATTGAAGGTATTGAAGTCTACACTGATGATTCAAGGAAAGAAAATAGGACATGTTGTTGTGTTTTCTGTGAAAAATTGGATATTAACTGCAGCGCTAGGCTTGATGACGCATATATTATCTTCTAGGCAAAGGTTTTTGCCGTGTATGAGGCAGACAGACTTATATCTATGAGACCGATATTTACGAGCGATATCACAATGTACATAGATAGTCAAGCTACGATAAAAGCACTGTGTAATAGGAATATTAGATCAAAGGTAGTCAGCCGTTGTAGCCGAGAGCTTCAGGTTCTCAACAAACAACACTCATTGAAGGTGTGCTGGGTACCGGGTCATAATAATATACAAGGAAAGGAATATGCTGACGAGTTGGTACGAGCATGAGCAGATATGGATGTAAGCACAGCTTGCGAAAGCGTCTATCCAGGTTTGAACTCAATTTATCTTAGGATACGAGGGAATTAAACAGTTAATCAGACGAGATTTAGCGAAAATAACCACGTTGCAAACAAACGAAGATATTATGGAAACCAAAAGATAAAAATACGCTAAAGTCTTTACTTAGTATGGAGAAATGCGAACTGAGACGGACGGTATTACAGACCATAATGAACTAAGGTATTTCCTGCTCAAAATTGGTCTTAGTGCAGTGAGTATATGTAGATGGTGTAGTGATGCAGAGGAGGACATCTTCCACTTTACAGATTTAAATGTTTTGATTACTACTTCTTTCAGAATTTAGAGGAACGAATCCAATAAAGATGCTGAAGTTTGTGAAATTAACTGAGACGCAAGAGAGTACATGATGTTGATTGAATAACGTGATGTTGATTGAAATCCTGGCATATTAGAGGTTTCCAGGCGAAAAACTTTTTGTTGTCGCTGGCTGCGACTATTGCTCGTAAAGGGCGAATTTAACTGGCACACACCATCAAATAAAACACAAAATATTATAGGTTTTAACTCGGTGTGTGCGACGCTCGTTTATTTCTATTTAAAATATATTAAAAAAATATTTAAAAAATATAAAATTAATAAAAAAAACATAAAATAATAATAACACTACTTACCGCAGTGCTTTTCCCTTACGAACTAATTTAACTAATATAATTATTTTCCTGTGGACCACTAAACTTGTTATTTGTATAACACATATTAAGTAACGGTACCAACTTAACGAAAGAAAGCACTGCAGTAAGATCAATGTAAAAAGGAACAATAATATCACATAAGAATCATAAATAAACAAGTACATAAGACAATTTAAGTAAACATTAGTGTGGCTAACAAAACAAAATAAATTCAAAATAAAATAATATAAACAATTTTAGGCAAATAAATAAATTCAAATAAATAAAATGAATAAATAAACAAAATCATCACTCAATGTGAGCCATTTGGCGACACATTTATTAAATCCATCACCTGGGGAGAACACTGATAATATGCACTTACGCAAGCGTCAAATTCACTTTTTGCCTGGCATTTAAATTCAGGATCAATCGTACTTTCTTGGTATAACAATAGATTTTGATACGAAATATCAATTTAGAATATCTTAATTCCAAGTCTTTCAACTCCACCTTTTTATTAAATATATCACAAAACTGAAGCAAATGTTCACAGTCGAATATAAAGCGATCCTTTAAGGAAGGGGCAGATGAGCTAATGGAAGTTGTGGATGTATTGGACTTGTAATTCATATTGGCGAAAGGTTCTGTTGTAAGAATTGAGTTGATATGGACAATTTTCAGATTTATGGTTAATGAATTCGTGTATACTAATCTGTTTGTTTTAATATGAGATGACAAAAGGATATAATTTAAGAATTGCTAAATCGAGATAATACTACCCTGTTAAAGTTTTGCGATTAAGATTCTAAATCTTTGTTATTATCATAAATTTTCGAAATAGTTGTAATTAAATCTTTTCCAATGTGATTCAAATTTTGGTGAAAATTTCTAGGAATCTTGTTGGATTTAATGCAAAGGTCAATCTATATATAATATATAATTGATTATAATCCGTAGGTTACTGGTATGTTCTACATAAAAAAACTCACCTTTCTTTTAGAGGATTTATAATTAAAGAGATAAGTATTGTATACGACCTTGTGGTATTCAGTTTATTTCATTTTTTCTTCTTTTTTATACTGTACTTTACAATAAAGTTTGGGTAAGTCATACATATATATAGGTTATGGTAAGTATATTTCAGGTTGAGCCGAGGTAAGTAATAAAATCCAATTAATGTAATTAGACTATACTTCTTGACGAATATATTTCAAGTGAGGTTTTTGGACAAAACAACGTTAGGGATAGTTAAAAAATTACTTACAATGGCAATATACTTGGGATTTTCTTGACGAAAAGTAATTAACATTTCCTTAACATAAGTACTAAAAGGGCTGCCAGATCATATCAAAGGTAACTTCACAACGATGATTTTAAAATAAAAAACAGGCCGAAACGATATCTTTAATAACAAACATTTTTATTATAGATAAAATATTAAGAGTTTCTCAAAAATAACTATTTTTACAAAAATTTTACTTTAATTTCAAAAATTAGAAAAAGTATAATCTAAAATTTTTTCATCTGAATTATATTGCTTAGCTGATATAATTCTTCGTTATAAGGAAAAATATTGAAATAAATATCTATTATAGAGCCGAAAATACAGATTACAGATTTTTTCATTTCTCTTTAAAACGTTTGTATTTTCCTAAAATTTTAACTTTCAATGAATTCCAGCCTTTAATTATTCCCAATATTTTTTTTTTTTCAAACCATAATGACGATGTAGCAATTTAAAACTTCGTTTAAATCTTAAAATCGCTTTAGTAGCTTTTTTCATAATTTTTTTGACCATTATTATATTTTTGCAACCTTTTAAATTTAGATTTGAATCTCAAGATTTTATAAGATTTTTGAAGTTGTGTAATTTCAGGCTTCACAACAACAACAAAATCATTATTTCAAAATATTTTATAACAACAAAAATATTAAACTTTTTCTCCAAATTTAAAAAAAAAAAAAAAAATAAAAATAAAGTGTAAATAAATATGACTATGACTGTATATCCTAGTATTTCTGACCGATTTTATTAGTTTTTTTTTTTATTAGATTAAAAAAATTGAAGTCCATATCTTAACCTAGTCCAAAAATAAAATGTTTTTAATTTGAAAATTGCAAAAAATTGTGTTTTTTGGTGGTAAAAATATCTACTCTAAAATAAAAATTTTCTCTAGTAATATATAATAATTTTGCACTTTTTTGAAAAGTATCGTCACAAAGATGATTTTAAAATAAAAAAGAAGTCCAATAACTCTATTGGTTAAGGTACACTCACTCCCAAACTTGACCCATTTTATATGAAAGTTTTGACTTTCAAACTTAATCAAATAACTTAATAAAATTAAATATAAAAAATATAATTTAAGTGTTCAACGTAAATTGGACAAAATTTAAAGACAAAAATTTCAAAAATTAAAACATTTTTCAAAAATATGAAATTTATCAATTTATTTGTATTTATCGCTGTCAATGGTAATCTATAAATTAATAAATAATTATTTTTTATTGATTAGTATTTTTTATTTGTTGTTATTAAAAATACATTTTTATAAAAATTACTGATTTTTGATTTTAAACTTTAATTTTTGGTTTTAAACATTAATATTAATTAAATTAAAAATTAAAATTTCTTTTAGTACTATTATTTTTTATTTTGGATTAAAAACATAAAATATACTTGAATTTGCTTCCTTTTTTGGGTACTTGGAAATTGTTATTGTAAAAACCAGATTTACAATAATTTTTAATTTGGTTGGTGTCTTTTTAGAATTTTAATGATTTATTTTTACACAACGATAAGAAATCTTTGATAATCGCATTTGTATTTATAAAAATAAATATTTTTTTTTATAACAAAACTTACTTGCAAAAACGGTTTTGTTAAATGGTTTAAAACAGAATTTAATTGTTTTAACAATTTAACTAAATTATACAAAAAATTTACCTCACAAATGTAATTGAATTTTATCTCGCCTTTATTTGAAGATAAAAAAATAGTTGAAATTATTGTAATTTTTTGTTAATAATATGTTGTAAGTATCACAGTTAAATGTTGACTGGTTTATTTTCCCAATTTGGGGTTAAAGTCTGGGGACTTATACTATATGTAACTTGAAAAATTCTTTATACTACCTTTTTTACTATGACACCAATTAGCCATTTACTTTCATAGCGAAAAGTTATTGAATTCACCTCACAAAAGTATTTGAATTTTTATCGCGACTATATTTGAAGATATCAAAAAAACAAAAATTGATGAAATTATTGTAATTTTTTGTTAAATGTTTACTGATTTATTTTCCCAAT